>BQKZ01007438.1:0-23078 GCA_036244855.1 Temnopleurus reevesii | reverse complement strand
CGTTTATTATCAAGAAAACGGTGACGATGAAAAAAAATACATCTTTGTGGCAGCATTTACAATTTGACAATTAGAAGTGGAAAGAGTCGGCACGATTTGACTTCATCGTCCCACATTTGTTTCTTTCAATTTGGCTCAAATTGAGTCACCACGTTTTGGACGACCAAGTTAAAACCGACAAGCAACCCTAATGCCCGTTAGCGTTAAATAAAAATATATCCATGATCCCATATCTTATAAAGGAATGGTGACGAAACTGCTTTATCTTTGTGATGACAGCTGCATATTAGCAATACTATTGCAATTAAAAAAAATAACAAATAAAACCCAAACAGCATCCCTTTACTCGAGCCCGTTAAGTCCCCTCCCCCTATAGTACGCATTATTTTCGACTCTCGATCCAGCCGGTGAAAGCAGCCCCCTCCCCTCTTTTAACAAATATAAATGAGATAAGAAGAATATCGAAAATAATATGAAGCTAATCATTGTAGCATTTTTTCACTCTATCATGATATATATATATAGTATACATTTTTTTAATGAAGATCAACGATATGATCATATTTACGGGGCGCAATATCAAGATTTAACGACCCCGTATCAATTTGTGATTCGTCCTGCCCCGTCCTAATCAGCCAGCCTAATTCAAAACGCCCGGGAGTCTGAGACAATGAAAATTTTGCACTACGCAGCCTGCACATAGCTTTTCATTGCCTTTTCCTCATCTTCATTTCTGTTTTACCTCCATAACGGCAGCAACAATTAACGAGACTTTTTATATACAGGAGCCATTTCAAATTCACTGGGGCCTCCCTAAACATATAAAAGACTGCATTCTGATTGATTACCAACCATACATTGAGACGAGATGCACTTTGTTCTAAATGATTTGAATGATGTGAAACAGGTGCGTAGACAAGGGGGGGGGGGGGAGCCTGTATGGGGGCGCCCCCGTAAAAAATAATAATTAGGGGCGTTGTGAAGATTTTTTTTTCCACTAGCATCTAAAAAAAACACCAAAAATGTGAAAAACATTTCCTCCCTATCCCCATTCAAATACATTGTGAAACTTTTCCGGTTGGGATAGCGTCTATACTTTGATAATTACTGAGAAAAAAAAATCGAAATGGCCTCGCGCATTTTTTGTTTTCCACTAGGAATTGTTTTGATTGTTTATTTGTTTTTGTTTTTATTTTTTTTTAAAACGGCAAGAACATACACCTTTCGAGTTAATGCATATTCACTCTTGATTTTTAACTAGTCCCCTTACGCGACAGTTTAATAATTTTCCGTCCTTTCTATCTATCACTGTACTCTGAAACAAAAAAGTCTTCACACACGTGGACACCATATAGACACGTATCCAGGATCGCAGTTGAACCCGGGGATGGGGGGGGGGGGGGAATAGTGGGCGCCCCAAAATGGTCTTTATTTCCCGTTGGTCGCGCATTTTGTCGTTTTTACGGGGGCGCGCGCCCCAGCCTTCCACCCAGCCACCCCATTTGCTACCCTCATGTATACGATTGGTGCAAAAACATGGATGCGCAATTACAAAATTACACTGGAAGTGTAATTTCTTTAATCTTTATTTTTTCTTTAGGTTTATGGGTTTAAATGCTTCAGAATAATATGAAGAGGTTACGGTTATAGGGATAGCTTTGCGACTAGGTTTGACATTAGGCTTACTCGGTAACTTTTTGCCGGAACAATTGATTCGTTATTTCTTCTTCTTCTTTTTTGGGCCCTTTTTTCTCTCTCTTCTGCATCTTTGTTTCTTATTTACTTATCGGAATTTGAATTTTATGGGCACGAGTTCGAATCTTATTTTCAAGTATGACTCGATCTTTGCACGCTATTAGTATTAGTTTCGTTGTATGGGGCTTTTATCATACTGCAACGGGATTAAAAACAGTGCAGCATAGCCAAAAGTCGGAATATAGACATCTAATGGTGATAAAGACAACTTTCCAATCGTGGGTGAAGAGGTAAATACGTAACAATAAATAGTAAATATACACCTGTAATTTACATTTAGAATTCGCCCTTTCATGAGATTCAAAGCGCATTTGAAAGAAGTAGACTATTAAGTAAGAAAGTAAAGTTTTATACTACAGTATTTACTCTGAAAAGACAAATGATTTAGCGATGGGGCACGTTCAAACACACCTCCCCCGCACACAGTTCCCCCCCCCCCCCCCCCCCCCCCCACCCCCCCCCCCCGGGTAGTGACCGCCCCACTGCCCTATGAATTTCTGAACTGCATGACGCTGTCTCTTTGCATATAATGTTGATTCCTTTTTCTCTTGCTGTTTACCTCTGTTTATGTTATGCTTGTTTGATATTTGTTTGTTTGTTTGGTTGTTTTTTTTATTTTTAGGGGGTGCTAATCCTACGTACATGTTATTTATGGACATTGCAAAAAAAAAGTGAAATCGTTTTCTAGATCGGCCGCGCCATCCGGGTACCTCGATTGAGGATGAACTGCGCAGGGGGCCAATTCGGCCAACCAATCAGCGCGTCCGATCCCTCGTCCGAGCGATTTTTCAACATCGTATGTATATCTCGGCGCCCAAATTGAAAAGAAGTTTATCGAGTCATCAGTCCGATCATCATCCGTCAAAACAAGGAGCTTTTTAAATAAAAATGTACGTCATTACCCACTATATTCCTGAGAAGGAAGTTGTCATCCAAAAAATAAATGAAGTGAGAGTAGTGAGTACCGGTACTAAAAGAGGAAAAAACACGATAGACATTGGTACGAGAGTGAAGTCATCCTGGCCAACCGAATTAACCACCGAGGGCGATGGCGATCATACGAAGCTGTTAAACGTGGAATACGAAGGGATTGTTTTATTTAAAGCGGCAGGTAGGCTATGCATTCGATATTTATTCCTGAATACTTAACATTTTTAAAGACAGGACTTGCATATGTATCTGTCTCCACAAAAATATTTCGTTTCATGAACATTGATATTCAAATTTCAATATGAATTATGATGGAGGTCCATTTCATTTTTTCTGCTGAGCACACAAGTCTAGCAAGTCACATTAATTCGCGCATCATATTAATTCGTACATCTTATGAATTTCTACAAAATCGATGAAATATTGCAAATCTAACATCACCATCGTAAAGAGCGTTGTTTATTTGCCTAAATTGGAAATTTTCTTAGCAAAAGGACCAAAAACAAAGAAAATATTGCCAAAAGATTTGCTTGCATTTGCAGAAAAACACGGGTCTCGCGACACTGTCTGAAGTGAATCCTTCCCATTTTCAGACAGAAATCATCAAATTTGTAAGTAAGCAGACATACCATTCGATTCCTTGATATTTTGTGGTCAAGCTACTGTAAATTTTGCATCTTAGATGGAAGCAATTTTATGGTAAATCTCGTTCAAAACGGGGCCTACGAATTAATATGACACAGTTTGTTGACAATTCTCGCCATTTTCTAGCATGGAGCGATGCGATCGTTTCGTCAATCTAATTTTGATATCGCGATATCTCCGTGGTTCTTTCGTGAATTAATTTTTTTTTTGGAAATATTTGAAGCCTAAAATATCTAGTTTCATTTCAAGCCAGTATTTTAGAAAATAATTTTTTATTTTACAAGATATATTTTGCCAAGTACCACGATCCAAAAATGCTTTAGAAAAAGTAAACGAATTAATGTGACCCCATCATACCGTACCGGTACGGTACCGTACTTGCCTAGATGAGTAGATCAACGTTTTGGCGCAGCTGGTCAAATAAAATTGCATTTTTGCCTTTGAATTTAACATATAAAGTATGGACCAACTATGGGTAAAATAACTAGATAATCGAGTCTGAGCAATTGTGTTAACTGTTGTAATATTATGATGGAAGTCGATAAAGGCACGCACCTTATAGGCTTATAATATTTCTGAGCAAATATAAAAATTAAAACCGTAAAAAGATATCATCAATCACTGAATCTGGTATCACTCGAGTCGAAGGAGAATATCCTTAAGATTATGAAGATTTAAATATTGAACAGAAAGAAAGCACAAAAATCGTTTACGAGGAACAGTTTCCGACAACGTCTTTCAAACTGTATGAACTATGATGGAAGTCAAAAAGGCATGCGCCTTATGTTTTAGCAAATATAAAAAACAGTAAAATATATCATTCAATCACTGAATCTGGTATCACTCGAAGGACTGAAGATTATGAATATATAAATATTGAACAGAAAAAAACCCCCAAAATCGTCTGCGAGGAATAGTTTCCGACAACGTCTTTCAAACTGTAGTAGTTTTTGGAACACATTTAAAGGCGCGCACTGCTCTTTGCCGATCAAACGAACAATAATTTTGAACTTTTATTGCTATATTTTTTACTTCCTAATGTCATATAAATTCTAAATATTAATATGAAATAGTATAAAATCTACTATTAAAGACAACTTACGATTTTGTGCCAATTCTTCACTGCATTAGCAAAAACTTATGTTCGCAAAGGCTTCCTTAGTCCCATGCATAGACAAGCCACAGAGTTTTTCTAGCGCGTTTTTGCCATAGATAAAACGTGCATTTTGAATGCGTGCCTTTTTATTACGCGTGCCTTTATATGAGCGGACCAGTATTTTATATATAGTCTGACTTTTACTTAAATAGTTTTACTATTCGGTCAAAACGTCCCCGCATCCTAGGAGTATAGGGCTACACTATATACGGTACAATTTTTGTTATTACCTTTAATTGTATTACCAGTAATAACAGAAAAAAAAGAGGGGGGGGGGGGGGGGGGGGGGTTGCCAGATTAATAAAATTGCACCGCAGCTCAGCCTAGGCCTACTTAACTCCCATACAGGCCATAGACTTTATTTTAATTTGGAGGCCAATTTTAATTAATTCAAAACAGTGTTAGCTTACCCGTAATGTCAGATTACCTTTGTCGCTCACTGCGATTCAGTAGCACAGTGCAAATGTAAACAATCTGCAATATTATTAATAGGATCTATTATATTAATTCTGGTCAGACCAGAAAATAGGAATGATAGTAGATAAATAAATTAGAATCTAGGACAAATAATTAGGCATTTATTATCAACTAGGCATACCTGAATTCAGAGAATGCACATATTACTCATGTTGGCATTTTTTCAGATGTATTCCGTTATTGTTTGTGCTCTTCCAAATCTAATGACAAGTGTTTGTACCACCACCGCTGTTCCAGAGTTCAGCCAAACTAGAGGACCCAGCTGCAAGTGGGCCCGAATTGTACGTCCTGCAGCTAACATTATTATGTTAATTGTCATAACAAGTCGAAATTACGACGTGCCATTGGTTAATATTTGCGCACTATTGGCCAAGCTTGCGTGAAGGTGGGTGGGACTTCTGCACACCCATCAATGAGAGCGCACAATTAGGCGTTGTTATGACAGTTAACAAAACTTTTTCTTAACACTGATAGCACACTTTTCAGAATACGGGCCTTGGTGTTTTTCTGTGACTGGTAAGATCAAGGTGTTTTCTGTACGATCTTGCCCCCCCCCCCCCCCCCATCTCATGAGATGCTGAAAACCACCTGTCACTGTAATACCATCTTATTAACTACATTTTTTTGCTTCTATTGCAGCAAAGAAGTCATGCAATGATCTTGTACGCAAATTTAATGATCTATTGGAGACTTCCGAGTCTGATGGCCAGGAAGAATTACTTGATCTGGCAAGAAGAGAACAAGCACTCCTGAGCAAAACAGGAAATAAAGAGGCCTCAGGTTAGTTCTCAATATTCATAATTTGCTAGTTTTTAAAGGAGTTTTAAAATGTATTGTAGATTGTAGAAAAAGAGAGCTGAACAAATCAGATCATACGATGGCTTACACAGTTTCCATAATCTGATTGGTCTAATCAAATTACTGTCATTCCCAAAAAGTGTGTACTGCTGCCCTGCCAGCCCTTTCTTATATGAAGAAAATATATACTGTAACAAAATCCTTTACATTAAATCTACCGATTTTTACTTGAAATGCTGTAAAAATTGTTAATTATATTCACAATCTTTTGGACGGACTAGTCTGACATGGTGGTGTCAAGTTCATCAGCTCACTGCAGCTGTATCTGTGTCATCATGAAAGCCTGCAAATTGTCAACTACATGTAGATCGAGTATTTTGTGAGATCATAGAGCTGAATTAAGTGGGGTGGGGGCTTTTTTTTTTTTTTGGCTATCGATCACTCTTATCTTCGTGAAATTTTGCACGCGAGTAAAGGATCGTGTAAACTACAAAACTGTATCATCAGATTTTTGACAATATTTCATTAATTTTTAAGTACTTCATTATGCTAATTTATGAATAGAAATACATTTGTGCCAGGTTCAGATTTGTTAATCACATAATAGAGAAGCGAGAAAGCTAATTTTTTGGCATGAATATTCCTTGTGGGATTCCCATCAATATTACTCCAAAAAAATTGCATGGGCAATTTTGATTTCCTATGTTTTTTGTTTTATAAATTTCTAATGAATATGAATTTCTTTGTTATTCGACCTTTCTTTTGTTTTTTGAGCAAATTTTGTTGCAAAAAAAAAATTATTCGTTTTAAAAGAAATTAGAATATCATAAAGAACTAGAGAAAACGATGACAATGGAACAAGATCGGTTTATTATTTCTATTGATGGACAGAGGTTGATAGAATTAATATGATTTCTACAATTTTGTTTATGTATCATTCTACATGTACCATGTATTTTTGTGATTCTCGATTATGTATTGTTTAAGAGAAAATTTGAATAAAGATTTCATTTTAAAAAAAATTGTTGCAAACATTTTTTTAAAACAAGACGAGTTTGATTTTCTTGAAAATGGTCCAAAAATTTGCGGAAGGCTTTAAAGTAAAAAGACGGCCAGCGACGTGCTGAAAACAATGTTGCGCAGCCTAGTTAAGGGTTTAGTTTATTGTATAATGTAGTATAATGTAGTATTTCAACAAAAATTCTGTTGATAGAAATACAATTTTCTTTTTTTTTTAGTTGAAAGGACAGATGAAGACAAGGAAAAAAGCAAAGGAGATAATGGTATGTTATAATTTTAAATGCTTTTCAAGTGTCATATATAACCATAGTAGAAAAATAACGTTACAAAAAAAATTGAAGAAAATTATTTGTGGTATATTTTGATAAAATGAAAAATGAGAAACAATGAATCGATCACTAGACCAATTGATTGCCCATTTTATATCTATTTTTTTTTGTTTTGAGGATTTTTTTTAAAAATAATTCCTCAAAACCTAACTATGATGAAAAAGCATTTTCGTAGTTTTCAATAGAGATCATAAAATTGTGAATTTATGATGGAATTTACAATTGGACTGGAGTAATCACCAGGGTTGAACAGTGTGACTCTCAAAGTATTGAATGTTCTGTGACGGAGTACAAAACGACTAATAAATGTATCAAATCAAATAAAATCAAATCACTTAATTAAAAAAAAAAAGTCCTGGGGCCGTATTCTGAAAACGTTCTTATCTCAAATTTGTTATCTACGTCACTTTCCTACATCGGTATTCTGAAAACATTTTTATCTGTCTTCCTAGCTTTCTTCCTTAACTTCTGCCTGGTTGACCCGGTAAATTGCCATCTCGATGCCATCTCGTCCAATGACTGTTTCGTCCAAACGCGCTTCGTCCAACATTACTTCGTCTATAAACATTTCGTCCAATAAACATTTTGTCCAATTGCCGCTTTGTCCAATAACCAATTTGTCCAATATCCTGTTCGTCCAATAGCCTTTTCGTCCAATAACCATATGGTCCATCTTCATTTTATCCAATTGCCTAATCGTCCACTCATCATGTGGTCTAGTCCTACTTCGTCCAACTACCGCTTTGTTTAGTGTCACTTTGTCCCATCATCGGATTGTCCAGATTGTGATGTTAGCCCAAATGGCTATTGGACAAATTGATTATTGGACCAAACGTTAATGGACAAAATGACTATTGGACGTACAGGATAATGGACTAACTGGTTATTGGACAAAACGGTAATTGGACGACTTAATGTTAGACAAACTGCGTTTGGATGAAACGCTCATTGGACGAGATGCCATTGGACGAGATGGGGATAAACCGGAAAAGCGCCATGTAAGAAATAATGGTATTATTATTATTATTTTAATTTACCATCATTCAAAATTCGTCTTAGGAAAGATTTTAGCCCGTTCCTAACTCACAGACTTACGAAGAAAGTTAGGAAGAAAGATAAGAACGATTTCACAATAGCATGTGATTGGATGCATAAGGATTTACAAAATATTAATACCCCTATACATGAAATTATTAAGGAATTGAACAACAGGGTCGTCAATGTGCCAATTTGTCTAGTGATGTTAGTTTTTGCCAAGTTTTCCCTAGTTTTGTAATATAAATTGCATGTTTATGATTTTGCTTCCTTTTTTTTTGGGGGGGGGAGGGGGGTCTGTTTATATGATTTTCTACTAATAAAGATATGTTAATTTGGTCAGAAATTGTCATTCCATCATTCTTATCTAAAATCAATTCACTTTCACCTTGACTCATGTTTCCATATCATATCTAACCATAAATATTTGCGTGATCTGCCTGCACGTGTATGATCATTTGATAGAATTTTAATGATTTTGAGCCTCAATTACATATGTCATTCCCGATTACATCGCCCACGCATTTTGATATCTGCAATTATCATTCCCTTGCTTTCTAGAATATACATGTAAACTGGGGGTGCTCCCTACTAATTTAAGCCACCATGAAATTACATGTACATTTGGCTGCTCTTCCAAGTAAAATTGTAATCAGGGTATTATACACCAAAACAAACTTAATTATGAAGGAGCTGTCAGCTATACACATTCACCCCCCCCCCCTCCACCTCTTTTGTGGTTAGATTTTTCAAAATACTGGGATTCTTTTAGTTGAGGATTAATGATAATTTTGCTTTTATTTTCACAAATTAAGAAGTTTTACACGTCATCTGTAAAATATACAGAATTTTTTAAATGTGAAAGTAATGTATGGAACTATTTTTTTCCAAAATAGCCCAAAGTTTTGAGTATTAGATGTCCCATTTGTTTTATCAAATTCATTTATTTATTAAATTTCAATAAAAATACTTCATGTTGATGACACATGCATGATCTTATATAATTCATGTCAATCATGAAATACAGTGCAAGTCCATTACTACACTTCTACTTCTCCATTGTCATGTCAATTGTTATTCCAATGTTTCGTTCTAACAGCTAACCTGACGACCAACAATTTCTTGTCAAAGTTATCATTCAACATGGTGATCAATAACTGCATGCTACTGTCAGAATGAATGTACATGTTTTCAGGACCTGGATGAGGATATACAACATTTCAAGGTACATATTTACCAGAATGATACAGTTAACCTTGTCCAAGTTGAATCTCTTGGGACTGAAGAAGTATTTTTGACTTACAGACAATTTGACTGGTGAGGAGTGAAAACAATATCATTTTAAGAAAATTGGAATGAAAAAGACTTGGGCAAGGTGATTTACAGCAATAACTCACTGTATCTACCTATTATGCTAGTTCCCCAGAACCACGCTGTCATCGAGTCCTATGCTAAGTCAAATTTTGGCGCACGCGCAGCCCTACTCTCTACCCCACGTGATGAAAAAAATCTCAATGATATATTGGTCCCTGCTACTCACAGGGATCCGTGCGCTCGGGACCGTTGAAGGAATCTGTGACGTCACGTGGGACAACTCCTCATTCAGTCTGTACATAGAACACAGTACAAATGTACTTTTGAATGATGTAGAATAAGGGTTCAACATGATTCTTTCAAAAACATGCAGAATCAATAAAGGCATGATACATGTATACTCAAGCGAAAATCCAAAATTTTTGTGACTTTTGATTTGAAGACTGAATGAAACGTGAAATTATCTATGCACGAAATTAATTAATGTTTGGTCGGAATTTGATTAGAAAGGCATACATTTGATTAATTTTGTTAACTATTAATTTTTTGTCAAAGAAAATAATGTTCCATTTAATAAATTAAAAACAATTTTTTCTCGTTATGTAAAAGTCGATAAAAGAAAATTGAATGGGATGTTCTTTTTGAAATACAGAAACATGTTTTTTTTTTATAATGAAATATTCAATGCTTTATTATTATCACTGAAATGATAATTTGTATTGATTAATGTTATTTTTTAACCTATTTGAATTCATAAATTCATGTTTTGAAATTCTTCATTGGTAAACCCCATCTTCATATTCTTCTAAGAGAGAATAAAGTCCAGGATACTGCACAGACTTGTTGCCTCATATTTCATTCTCGGAATATGACATTTCAAAGTATGTACAATGTAATGTCTCTCTCATAAAACACAATATTGAGTACACAGGTGTTATTGACACATGTTGAATTTGTGTTTTCTTTACATCTTTCTGTATATGAAGGTCATCAGAGTAGAAGCAAGAAACGAAGAAATGATGGTAATTATAGTTATAGTGTTCACTTATTGGATGTGGCAAGAAAGTTGCAGTCAAAAATATGGTGATCTTGCCAACAATTATCTGCATTTACGCAGTGTATGTGTAGCTGGACAGTCTGCTGGACACTCCCAACAAAACATGCACATATTTTTTCCATGCATATGCTCATTGACTGTGAGTTGCCATTGACATTCAAGCAACATCCCCTAGTGTACTGTAGAACTGAAAGATTTATTGGTTTTTATGATAATTAACTGTCCTAAGCAAAAAAAAAGAAAGAAAAAAAGACACCTGCAGTCAACTCTACCTAAGTCAAACTGGTCTAAGTAAAACAATTGCCTAAGTTCATGTGATTATCATTTTTTTGTTACCAATTCGTTTAAAACCTGTATTTTTGATCTCTTCCATGTCTAATTTCTCCCAAATTGAAGGAATTTACATGTATGTGGTCACAAGAGATTTGACTATAAAGTTCCGGTTAAAAATTCATTGACATTTTTCATGATATTAAATCTGAAGGACCCTTTTATTCAATAGGTTTCTAAAGTCCAAAATGTTGAGAAGAAACACTGCATCAACATTTTTAATTAAACATATGGAACAGGATTTAGCAAAATTCCTCGCTAAAATTTGTCAGCTTCATGAAGAAAATTCAATGACATACAAGCCTGAACTAAGAGCTAATCATATATAATCAATTCAAATTTATTCATGCCTCTTATAGGTTTACTTGGAATTTGCAAATATGTAGAATCTGTACTGTGTGAGGAATTTACTGGACAACTTTCCATTTTCGATTTTTTTGTAAAATTATTGAAATGAAATGTGATATGTATCTAGGTTTCAACAATCCTCCCTTCAAAGTGTATGAAAAACTAGTAAGGGCATTTTTGTGTGCAAACCTGGTGCAAAAACGTGAATGCAATCTTGTCTGCCTGTCAAAAAAAAAAAAAAAATAGATCAAATAAACAATACATGTTCATCTGAAAATAGCTTGAAAACATATGAGGCACATATATTGTTTGAAGGTTTCACTTGGGAAGAATGATGAGAATAATGCTTCACGGTAAAACGAGTTCTCTTTCTTGGAAATGTGAGTGGTCCTGAAAAGGACCTACCCACTCTCTACCCATATGAGGCACATATATGGTACAGTCAAACCTCGTTATAAAGAGCACTGATATAACGAGCTCTCGTTATAACAAAGTAATTTTCCTGGTCCCATCTCTTTGTATTATATTGTATTTTGATCCTGATATAAGAAGGTTCCAATATAAAGAGGCAATTCCTCTGGTCCCAATGACCTCGTTATAACGAGGTTAGACTGTATACAGTGGAGCTACAACTTGACAATTGCAATCGCAATACACAAGTTTGAATGCATACGAATGCATTTAAACACATATACAGTATACACTGTCAACTTGTAGCTCTTCACTGTAGTATATTGTAAAAAAAAAAAAAAAATAGCATGGGTACCAGTAAAAATTCATAGGTCTGAATTTGGATCTAAATCTTGAATATCATTTCATTGTATTGTTGGTCAGTATCTGTCATAAAGTTTGTGATTGATTAACAGACAAAGATTTAGTTGAATATTGTATGGTGGCATTTTATGTCCGCTTTCATATTTTTTTCCTTTGTTTTCAGGAAAATCTGAGTCATCTGGTGGGACCAACGTCAGTAAAAGGACAAAGACAGGTACAGTGTAAATGTAATATACGATTCTTAAAATCAAAGTGTAGTCTATTTGGCATGGACCTTAAAACCACAACGATAACCATACTACATCAGGTCTTTAAAGGAAGACAAGTAAAAAAATCAATAAAAAACCCTATATATATGTATGTATGTATGTATTTTTTTTAAAGCTAGGGTGATATATCTTATATATTTTTTTCTTTCAATTTGTTTTGTTGCAGCAGAGAAGAAAGCCCAACAATCTGCCATAGCAGCTGAAGCTACCAAGCAAGCAGCAGAACTCATGAAGGTTCTCCAGACCAAATCCTTTACTCCAGACCAAACCTTAACTAATGTGCCCACTAATCCTCCTTCTTGCTCGACTACCTCTACTACCTCCCCGCATGTACTGCCCGCGAACCTCACTGTCCCAACTCAACCTCTCCCAAACCTTAATACGCCTACCAACCCTAATATTCCCCCTTTAAACAACACCGTCCTTCTCCCGAATATAAACATGCCTACTCATCCTAATATTCCTCCTTTACACAACAGTGTCCCTTTCCTGAATCTAAACACCCCTACTCACCCGAATGTTCCTCCAAACAACAGTATCCCTCTCCCGAATGTAAACACCCCTGTCAACCCTAATATTCCTTTCAACAACACCGTCCCTCTCCTAAACCATAACCGGCCTACCCACTCTGATGTTCCTAACCCTCCCACGTCTTCCCATATTTCCTCCATACTCCATCAAACTAACCGTATCTTACACATCACAGAAACACCTGAAACAGCCCCTACAGAACTGGACCTAGACTGTGACGAGTGTTTCCAAAAGGAGCGGGAGATAGAACAACTCCGAGAGGAACTCTCTTTGGCAAACCAAGGTAATTTATAATTGAATCTTGTTATGCCGTAGTCCTTGGAATCATCAGAATTTCCTCTTAAAAATGAAATATTCTTTTTAAAATATATATGTGGGCATTTTCACCACGGAAAGACACAGAGCCCCAAAATTTGAAGTCGCACTGTGCCCTCATAGTTTAAGGTGAAAATCTGAAATTACTACAGAGTCTTCTTTATATTACAGACAACCATCTAATATAAAACAATTTGCAATTTGACCTTCTTACGGAGAATAAAATCAACAAACAAAAAATTGCATATATGGGACTATGGTCACCAAAATTTGCTTTAAATTCTTCTTATTCTTTTATAAGGTAATTTTTAGGGGATCTTTTTTCATTTTATTGAGTATAATGGATTACTTCAACAGATTTTAGGTAGTTAATGAATAAAACAAGAATGGAAAGATGCACAAACAACATTGGATTTAAGTGTAACGTCAGTTACGTAACGTCAGTTACCTACATTTCTTTAGTACATTTTTGATGGCATTAAAACAGATAATTCAAATTGCTCATAACTTTGCATATTTTTTCCCAAGAACCTAGGTGTAATATATACAAAAAAGTAGATAATCATTACGACTCTGAGACAAGAGATGGGACTTTGACTCTACCCCTTCATTTTCCATGTCCTTTTGGCGTAATGTCAGTTACCGACACATTTTTGCTTGCTGAAACGTAACAAATGAAGTAGCATTGAGAAAATCAGTGTCNTAATTTGCATGTGAAACTGCCATCGGATGGTTATCGGATGGCATTGGTATCGGCTGGCCATCAGCTGCGTACCCATCAGCAAGCCATCAGGAATAGTCACCCAATGCGCTTGCTGATGGCTTGCCGATAACTAATTTGCATGTGAAACTGCCATCGGATGGTTATCGGATGGCATTGGTATCGGCTGGCCATCAGCTGCGTACCCATCAGCAAGCCATCAGGAATAGTCACCCAATGCGCTTGCTGATGGCTTGCCGATAACTAATTTGCATGTGAAACTGCCATCGGATGGTTATCGGATGGCATTGGTATCGGCTGGCCATCAGCTGCGTACCCATCAGCAAGCCATCAGGAATAGTCACCCAATGCGCTTGCTGATGGCTTGCCGATAACTAATTTGCATGTGAAACTGCCATCGGATGGTTATCGGATGGCATTGGTATCGGCTGGCCATCAGCTGCGTACCCATCAGCAAGCCATCAGGAATAGTCACCCAATGCGCTTGCTGATGGCTTGCCGATAACTAATTTGCATGTGAAACTGCCATCGGATGGTTATCGGATGGCATTGGTATCGGCTGGCCATCAGCTGCGTACCCATCAGCAAGCCATCAGGAATAGTCACCCAATGCGCTTGCTGATGGCTTGCCGATAACTAATTTGCATGTGAAACTGCCATCGGATGGTTATCGGATGGCATTGGTATCGGCTGGCCATCAGCTGCGTACCCATCAGCAAGCCATCAGGAATAGTCACCCAATGCGCTTGCTGATGGCTTGCCGATAACTAATTTGCATGTGAAACTGCCATCGGATGGTTATCGGATGGCATTGGTATCGGCTGGCCATCAGCTGCGTACCCATCAGCAAGCCATCAGGAATAGTCACCCAATGCGCTTGCTGATGGCTTGCCGATAACTAATTTGCATGTGAAACTGCCATCGGATGGTTATCGGATGGCATTGGTATCGGCTGGCCATCAGCTGCGTACCCATCAGCAAGCCATCAGGAATAGTCACCCAATGCGCTTGCTGATGGCTTGCCGATAACTAATTTGCATGTGAAACTGCCATCGGATGGTTATCGGATGGCATTGGTATCGGCTGGCCATCAGCTGCGTACCCATCAGCAAGCCATCAGGAATAGTCACCCAATGCGCTTGCTGATGGCTTGCCGATAACTAATTTGCATGTGAAACTGCCATCGGATGGTTATCGGATGGCATTGGTATCGGCTGGCCATCAGCTGCGTACCCATCAGCAAGCCATCAGGAATAGTCACCCAATGCGCTTGCTGATGGCTTGCCGATAACTAATTTGCATGTGAAACTGCCATCGGATGGTTATCGGATGGCATTGGTATCGGCTGGCCATCAGCTGCGTACCCATCAGCAAGCCATCAGGAATAGTCACCCAATGCGCTTGCTGATGGCTTGCCGATAACTAATTTGCATGTGAAACTGCCATCGGATGGTTATCGGATGGCATTGGTATCGGCTGGCCATCAGCTGCGTACCCATCAGCAAGCCATCAGGAATAGTCACCCAATGCGCTTGCTGATGGCTTGCCGATAACTAATTTGCATGTGAAACTGCCATCGGATGGTTATCGGATGGCATTGGTATCGGCTGGCCATCAGCTGCGTACCCATCAGCAAGCCATCAGGAATAGTCACCCAATGCGCTTGCTGATGGCTTGCCGATAACTAATTTGCATGTGAAACTGCCATCGGATGGTTATCGGATGGCATTGGTATCGGCTGGCCATCAGCTGCGTACCCATCAGCAAGCCATCAGGAATAGTCACCCAATGCGCTTGCTGATGGCTTGCCGATAACTAATTTGCATGTGAAACTGCCATCGGATGGTTATCGGATGGCATTGGTATCGGCTGGCCATCAGCTGCGTACCCATCAGCAAGCCATCAGGAATAGTCACCCAATGCGCTTGCTGATGGCTTGCCGATAACTAATTTGCATGTGAAACTGCCATCGGATGGTTATCGGATGGCATTGGTATCGGCTGGCCATCAGCTGCGTACCCATCAGCAAGCCATCAGGAATAGTCACCCAATGCGCTTGCTGATGGCTTGCCGATAACTAATTTGCATGTGAAACTGCCATCGGATGGTTATCGGATGGCATTGGTATCGGCTGGCCATCAGCTGCGTACCCATCAGCAAGCCATCAGGAATAGTCACCCAATGCGCTTGCTGATGGCTTGCCGATAACTAATTTGCATGTGAAACTGCCATCGGATGGTTATCGGATGGCATTGGTATCGGCTGGCCATCAGCTGCGTACCCATCAGCAAGCCATCAGGAATAGTCACCCAATGCGCTTGCTGATGGCTTGCCGATAACTAATTTGCATGTGAAACTGCCATCGGATGGTTATCGGATGGCATTGGTATCGGCTGGCCATCAGCTGCGTACCCATCAGCAAGCCATCAGGAATAGTCACCCAATGCGCTTGCTGATGGCTTGCCGATAACTAATTTGCATGTGAAACTGCCATCGGATGGTTATCGGATGGCATTGGTATCGGCTGGCCATCAGCTGCGTACCCATCAGCAAGCCATCAGGAATAGTCACCCAATGCGCTTGCTGATGGCTTGCCGATAACTAATTTGCATGTGAAACTGCCATCGGATGGTTATCGGATGGCATTGGTATCGGCTGGCCATCAGCTGCGTACCCATCAGCAAGCCATCAGGAATAGTCACCCAATGCGCTTGCTGATGGCTTGCCGATAACTAATTTGCATGTGAAACTGCCATCGGATGGTTATCGGATGGCATTGGTATCGGCTGGCCATCAGCTGCGTACCCATCAGCAAGCCATCAGGAATAGTCACCCAATGCGCTTGCTGATGGCTTGCCGATAACTAATTTGCATGTGAAACTGCCATCGGATGGTTATCGGATGGCATTGGTATCGGCTGGCCATCAGCTGCGTACCCATCAGCAAGCCATCAGGAATAGTCACCCAATGCGCTTGCTGATGGCTTGCCGATAACTAATTTGCATGTGAAACTGCCATCGGATGGTTATCGGATGGCATTGGTATCGGCTGGCCATCAGCTGCGTACCCATCAGCAAGCCATCAGGAATAGTCACCCAATGCGCTTGCTGATGGCTTGCCGATAACTAATTTGCATGTGAAACTGCCATCGGATGGTTATCGGATGGCATTGGTATCGGCTGGCCATCAGCTGCGTACCCATCAGCAAGCCATCAGGAATAGTCACCCAATGCGCTTGCTGATGGCTTGCCGATAACTAATTTGCATGTGAAACTGCCATCGGATGGTTATCGGATGGCATTGGTATCGGCTGGCCATCAGCTGCGTACCCATCAGCAAGCCATCAGGAATAGTCACCCAATGCGCTTGCTGATGGCTTGCCGATAACTAATTTGCATGTGAAACTGCCATCGGATGGTTATCGGATGGCATTGGTATCGGCTGGCCATCAGCTGCGTACCCATCAGCAAGCCATCAGGAATAGTCACCCAATGCGCTTGCTGATGGCTTGCCGATAACTAATTTGCATGTGAAACTGCCATCGGATGGTTATCGGATGGCATTGGTATCGGCTGGCCATCAGCTGCGTACCCATCAGCAAGCCATCAGGAATAGTCACCCAATGCGCTTGCTGATGGCTTGCCGATAACTAATTTGCATGTGAAACTGCCATCGGATGGTTATCGGATGGCATTGGTATCGGCTGGCCATCAGCTGCGTACCCATCAGCAAGCCATCAGGAATAGTCACCCAATGCGCTTGCTGATGGCTTGCCGATAACTAATTTGCATGTGAAACTGCCATCGGATGGTTATCGGATGGCATTGGTATCGGCTGGCCATCAGCTGCGTACCCATCAGCAAGCCATCAGGAATAGTCACCCAATGCGCTTGCTGATGGCTTGCCGATAACTAATTTGCATGTGAAACTGCCATCGGATGGTTATCGGATGGCATTGGTATCGGCTGGCCATCAGCTGCGTACCCATCAGCAAGCCATCAGGAATAGTCACCCAATGCGCTTGCTGATGGCTTGCCGATAACTAATTTGCATGTGAAACTGCCATCGGATGGTTATCGGATGGCATTGGTATCGGCTGGCCATCAGCTGCGTACCCATCAGCAAGCCATCAGGAATAGTCACCCAATGCGCTTGCTGATGGCTTGCCGATAACTAATTTGCATGTGAAACTGCCATCGGATGGTTATCGGATGGCATTGGTATCGGCTGGCCATCAGCTGCGTACCCATCAGCAAGCCATCAGGAATAGTCACCCAATGCGCTTGCTGATGGCTTGCCGATAACTAATTTGCATGTGAAACTGCCATCGGATGGTTATCGGATGGCATTGGTATCGGCTGGCCATCAGCTGCGTACCCATCAGCAAGCCATCAGGAATAGTCACCCAATGCGCTTGCTGATGGCTTGCCGATAACTAATTTGCATGTGAAACTGCCATCGGATGGTTATCGGATGGCATTGGTATCGGCTGGCCATCAGCTGCGTACCCATCAGCAAGCCATCAGGAATAGTCACCCAATGCGCTTGCTGATGGCTTGCCGATAACTAATTTGCATGTGAAACTGCCATCGGATGGTTATCGGATGGCATTGGTATCGGCTGGCCATCAGCTGCGTACCCATCAGCAAGCCATCAGGAATAGTCACCCAATGCGCTTGCTGATGGCTTGCCGATAACTAATTTGCATGTGAAACTGCCATCGGATGGTTATCGGATGGCATTGGTATCGGCTGGCCATCAGCTGCGTACCCATCAGCAAGCCATCAGGAATAGTCACCCAATGCGCTTGCTGATGGCTTGCCGATAACTAATTTGCATGTGAAACTGCCATCGGATGGTTATCGGATGGCATTGGTATCGGCTGGCCATCAGCTGCGTACCCATCAGCAAGCCATCAGGAATAGTCACCCAATGCGCTTGCTGATGGCTTGCCGATAACTAATTTGCATGTGAAACTGCCATCGGATGGTTATCGGATGGCATTGGTATCGGCTGGCCATCAGCTGCGTACCCATCAGCAAGCCATCAGGAATAGTCACCCAATGCGCTTGCTGATGGCTTGCCGATAACTAATTTGCATGTGAAACTGCCATCGGATGGTTATCGGATGGCATTGGTATCGGCTGGCCATCAGCTGCGTACCCATCAGCAAGCCATCAGGAATAGTCACCCAATGCGCTTGCTGATGGCTTGCCGATAACTAATTTGCATGTGAAACTGCCATCGGATGGTTATCGGATGGCATTGGTATCGGCTGGCCATCAGCTGCGTACCCATCAGCAAGCCATCAGGAATAGTCACCCAATGCGCTTGCTGATGGCTTGCCGATAACTAATTTGCATGTGAAACTGCCATCGGATGGTTATCGGATGGCATTGGTATCGGCTGGCCATCAGCTGCGTACCCATCAGCAAGCCATCAGGAATAGTCACCCAATGCGCTTGCTGATGGCTTGCCGATAACTAATTTGCATGTGAAACTGCCATCGGATGGTTATCGGATGGCATTGGTATCGGCTGGCCATCAGCTGCGTACCCATCAGCAAGCCATCAGGAATAGTCACCCAATGCGCTTGCTGATGGCTTGCCGATAACTAATTTGCATGTGAAACTGCCATCGGATGGTTATCGGATGGCATTGGTATCGGCTGGCCATCAGCTGCGTACCCATCAGCAAGCCATCAGGAATAGTCACCCAATGCGCTTGCTGATGGCTTGCCGATAACTAATTTGCATGTGAAACTGCCATCGGATGGTTATCGGATGGCATTGGTATCGGCTGGCCATCAGCTGCGTACCCATCAGCAAGCCATCAGGAATAGTCACCCAATGCGCTTGCTGATGGCTTGCCGATAACTAATTTGCATGTGAAACTGCCATCGGATGGTTATCGGATGGCATTGGTATCGGCTGGCCATCAGCTGCGTACCCATCAGCAAGCCATCAGGAATAGTCACCCAATGCGCTTGCTGATGGCTTGCCGATAACTAATTTGCATGTGAAACTGCCATCGGATGGTTATCGGATGGCATTGGTATCGGCTGGCCATCAGCTGCGTACCCATCAGCAAGCCATCAGGAATAGTCACCCAATGCGCTTGCTGATGGCTTGCCGATAACTAATTTGCATGTGAAACTGCCATCGGATGGTTATCGGATGGCATTGGTATCGGCTGGCCATCAGCTGCGTACCCATCAGCAAGCCATCAGGAATAGTCACCCAATGCGCTTGCTGATGGCTTGCCGATAACTAATTTGCATGTGAAACTGCCATCGGATGGTTATCGGATGGCATTGGTATCGGCTGGCCATCAGCTGCGTACCCATCAGCAAGCCATCAGGAATAGTCACCCAATGCGCTTGCTGATGGCTTGCCGATAACTAATTTGCATGTGAAACTGCCATCGGATGGTTATCGGATGGCATTGGTATCGGCTGGCCATCAGCTGCGTACCCATCAGCAAGCCATCAGGAATAGTCACCCAATGCGCTTGCTGATGGCTTGCCGATAACTAATTTGCATGTGAAACTGCCATCGGATGGTTATCGGATGGCATTGGTATCGGCTGGCCATCAGCTGCGTACCCATCAGCAAGCCATCAGGAATAGTCACCCAATGCGCTTGCTGATGGCTTGCCGATAACTAATTTGCATGTGAAACTGCCATCGGATGGTTATCGGATGGCATTGGTATCGGCTGGCCATCAGCTGCGTACCCATCAGCAAGCCATCAGGAATAGTCACCCAATGCGCTTGCTGATGGCTTGCCGATAACTAATTTGCATGTGAAACTGCCATCGGATGGTTATCGGATGGCATTGGTATCGGCTGGCCATCAGCTGCGTACCCATCAGCAAGCCATCAGGAATAGTCACCCAATGCGCTTGCTGATGGCTTGCCGATAACTAATTTGCATGTGAAACTGCCATCGGATGGTTATCGGATGGCATTGGTATCGGCTGGCCATCAGCTGCGTACCCATCAGCAAGCCATCAGGAATAGTCACCCAATGCGCTTGCTGATGGCTTGCCGATAACTAATTTGCATGTGAAACTGCCATCGGATGGTTATCGGATGGCATTGGTATCGGCTGGCCATCAGCTGCGTACCCATCAGCAAGCCATCAGGAATAGTCACCCAATGCGCTTGCTGATGGCTTGCCGATAACTAATTTGCATGTGAAACTGCCATCGGATGGTTATCGGATGGCATTGGTATCGGCTGGCCATCAGCTGCGTACCCATCAGCAAGCCATCAGGAATAGTCACCCAATGCGCTTGCTGATGGCTTGCCGATAACTAATTTGCATGTGAAACTGCCATCGGATGGTTATCGGATGGCATTGGTATCGGCTGGCCATCAGCTGCGTACCCATCAGCAAGCCATCAGGAATAGTCACCCAATGCGCTTGCTGATGGCTTGCCGATAACTAATTTGCATGTGAAACTGCCATCGGATGGTTATCGGATGGCATTGGTATCGGCTGGCCATCAGCTGCGTACCCATCAGCAAGCCATCAGGAATAGTCACCCAATGCGCTTGCTGATGGCTTGCCGATAACTAATTTGCATGTGAAACTGCCATCGGATGGTTATCGGATGGCATTGGTATCGGCTGGCCATCAGCTGCGTACCCATCAGCAAGCCATCAGGAATAGTCATCCATGGCATCGGATGGTTATCGGATGGCATTAGTATCTGCTGGCCATCAGATGTGAAAATGCAAATTATTTGACATCTACAAGCCATCCGCAATACCTGATGGCCTGCAGATGGCAACTAATTTGCATGTGAAACTGCCATCGGATAGTTATCGGATGGCATACCATCCGATAACTATCCGATGGCCAGCAGATGGCCATCTGCAATGCCTATTTTTTTGGTATGGGCCCTTTTGTCATTTCATCTCTTATCTCTTATTGGTTATTATAAATATTGAATTGGGTTTGATTTTTCCATTTTACTAATAGTATTAAGTTAGTATAATGTAAATTTCTTTTGAAGATATTTTGAATATGTTTTGAGTATTGTTTTAACCAGTTTTAATCTTATCCATGCCATTATTAACATCAACTCAATCATTTTTGGTTATCCATTATGTGAGTAAACTTCTGTATATAAGTACATAAAAACTTTAAATTTATATCATTTCATGTATATTATATGACATATACATTGTTTCATATGTTTTACCTGGATTGCATGGTAATCACTTTTTTGTCGTGATTAATTTCCTTCTCAGAGATACCATGTTTCGGATCCCGTAACCCATGTCAAAACCAAGGCACTTGTATCTCCACCAATTTGGACACCTCTTACACATGCAACTGCATTAGCGGATTTCTGGGAAATCAGTGTGAATATAGTAAGTTTCACAGTGTGTGTCAGAAAAATGCAAAATTGACTTAAATGTTATCGATTTGAAAGCATGTGTTAAAACCAAAATGCTTGTAAAAAAATGTGAATCGTCAATCAGGACATTTTTAACTTGTCCATCTTTCTTAGAAGTGGATTTCTAGGAGATAAGTGTAAATATAGTAAGTTTTACAGTCTGTATCAAAAAAATGTGAAATCTATTTCATGTTATCATTTTGAGAGCATGTACAAAACATGTCAAAAGCAAAACGCCTTCTCAGAGATCTCTGTCAATATAGTAATAGTAAGTTTTGCAAAGTCTGTCAGAAAAAATGTGAGGTTTATTTCATTGTATGAGAAATTCAATAGTTCAATAGTTTATTTTTACCCAGCAATAAAAGTAACAATAAATAACATTAAATGTGACATCAAACAGATTCATAAAATTACAAAAGATAAGAAACTACATAATTCATGAGTAAGGCTGCAGACCAGGAAGGAAAAAATCCTTATATAAAGGCTGACCTTACGGATATATGTTCTATAGTATAAATTAGTTAAAATATGATTTTAGATTTTAGTATAAACACGTAACTTAAAAGTAAACATTGCTAAAGAGACAATACAAACTAGTACCCACACAACCCAAAACACGACTATTGCCATGCCATCAAAAAATTGAAAAGACGGTTGTAAAATGAATTGCGCAGAGATACTTATCCAGCAAATTTTTTAAAAATGTTTGAAGACTTGGATTTTTGTATATAAGTTGGGAGTGAATTCCAATTTACTGGATCTTGGTAAAATAAGGATCTTTGATAAAAAGCTGATGTTTTAATTTAGGAATATGAAAATTAAAAGCTTTTCTAGTGAGATGTGAGTGTATATTACAATTCAGTTT
>BQKZ01007435.1:12188-30541 GCA_036244855.1 Temnopleurus reevesii | reverse complement strand
CTTTTGGACTTGTTTTGTGGATGGTTACCTGTGTGTATTTTGGACTTCTGCCGCCGATGTTTGCAATTTTTACATGGCGCGCGCACGCAATCTGGTCGCTATTCTCCGGGTCTGCCAATTATTTTATAACACACTCTCTTTATTAAATTAATTTCCAATAAAATGTAGTAAATTAGTAGTATCATCGATTTGCTGGGTCCCCTGGAGATTCAAATGAGACTCACTCACATCTTCTTTGTGTCTAGAGATCAATTAAGTCCCCCACCGTTGACTAAATAGTAAATGAACGCAAGTCTATGGAGGGGCAAGAAGAATTGTGTAGTAGTGTAGTAGTAGTAGTAGTAGTAGACCGATAAAACGGGTCTATTTTGATCAGGATTTGCTTCGCTGAGGCTATCGCCTGGCTACGCATATCCTTCCTGGAGGAGGCACCACCAAAAGTCAGAAATCGTTTATAAAACCCTCCGAGAGTCAGATTTTTCTGTCTATAGTAGTAGTAGAGTTAGCATACCTCAACACAGGCACTTTTTTAAATTTCCAGTTAAAATCTTTTCTAAAAGATCACTTTGTTGGGTCCTCGGCCATAAGAATGTGTGTGAAAAAATTGACACCGAGATTTCCTGGCCATAGACATTCTTCTTATCTTAGTTCAAGAATTAGTCAGCAGAGTTGTCTCTACTGCCTTTCCTAAATTACTTTAATTTGAAAGAGGCCGTTCAAAGGCTTTAGAATTTGAAGGAAGTTTTCAAACATTAACATAAAACCAGTCGCATCCCCATCAAGTCTCAATGCTAAAAAAAGAAAGTGTGCTATTCTTGCAGCATACACAATAGATTCAGCGACATATACTTCCATCAGTATATTGCTATTGATGATTTTGATTTTTCGGTGAGCAAGCTTGTTGATGAGTGCCAACCTATTGCTGTATTGATAACAGTCCCCATTTTTGTCTTAGCTTTTTTCTTCCTCTTTTAACACTATGTTTATTTCCCCTCCATCAGGTATTTAGGGGAATCCCCGTCCGTGTCTGACACACCCCCTGGCATGGCAACCAACAACAATCCATCTAGGATAAGGTCTACACTTTGTAATACTCTTCTGAATTCTTCCTGCTCGTACTTGAACTTACTTGGGATAGTCACTGTTTTTGTCAATCTATAGATCTCTTCCTCCCCCCATTACTTTTCAATATTTTTGTCCCTCTTCAGGTATTTAGGGGAATCCCCATCGGCGTCTGACACGCCCCCTAGCAACCAACAGCAATCCATCCTGGATAAGATCAACGCTAGAGCAAAAGCCAGGCAGGAACAACGTAGAAGTGCTCCTCAAGGAAATACAACACCAGCTGCAAAGTCAAAGGTATTATAAGACATTGTTCATCATTGTTTTCGTTTAAAATATTTTCAACTGCCAGATTCTTAATGCCACCTGAATGGTCGATGGTGTTCATAAACTAAGTGTTAAAATTATTAGGCTTCAAAATCAACGTTTAGTTTACAACAAAAGGTCAAATTAAAAATATGACCTAGGCGTACTGTGCAGTAATAAAGCGACAGTTTAACGCTTTATTCAATTTTCATAGATATCCTTAGAGTGCCCTCATAACAACCTCCTTTTTGTATTCTTTGTTATTTTTTCATCAATCTGAATGTAATAACATAATGATTTGAGAATGCCTTTAACAGGGAAGCCATGGAAGTATTTTGATGTCTTTAACTTTTTTAAACAAGTTGTATTCTTTGTGATTAAATTTAAAGGTTGATGACCCACCCCCAGACACATCAAGAAAGGTTGCTCCAGTCACTCCAACCTTCAGCCCTGACTCCACCAAACTGAAGAAAAAGAAGAAATTAGCAACTAAACAGGAGAGCAACGATGCAGATTCGCAAGAGAAGGATTCGCCAACATCTTCCTTCATTAAAACAGACTCCGCTAAAAGAACCAAAAAGAAACCAAAAATGCAAGTAGAAAGTACCGATGATGATGAATTGCGACTTCAAGCCCTGCAAAAGGAGAATAAAAGCAGGGGAAAGGATGATGTTCCCATGGCAACAGGGCGTGGTACAACGCTGACGGCGAAGGAACGGAAGCAGAGGGTCATTGATCAAGGGCTCGTGCCAAAGGATTCGGTTGTCAAAAAGAAGAAGGGGAAAAGGAAAAGTGATGGAGGGAAGGAGAAAGACGATGAGGCAAGCAATACCCAAAGTGAAAGGACAAAGAAAGCAAGACTTGAAGCGAAAGATGGAGATGCAATCGAACATTATCCATCACCTGCTAAAAATAAGAAGGGGAGGAGGAAAAGTGTTGGAGGAAAGGGGGAAGATGATGACATGAGCGATAGCCAAATTAGAACAAGATCAGATACTTAAGATGTAGAATCAATTGAAAAGTCTCCATCCTTGGAGAAGAAAGAAGGAAAGAAAGAAACAATGATAGATTCTAGTCAAACACATGAGGATGAGGATGAGAATAAAAGAACAAATGCTGGTAGTGACGGAGAAGATGAGGAAGAAGAAATGGAGGTTGAGGAGGAAGAGGAAGATGAAGAGGAGGCACCAAACTTTGTTGTGCTCGGAGACTTTGAGAGAAAACATAAGAAAAAGGTAAGACTGAGCATGCATTAAAAAAACCATTATGTTCATAAAATGGAAGGTCAATTCCATGGCAGAAAATTCTGGAAATATTTTCTTATTAAATCACAATTATTCTCATTTTAACACTAGAATTGTCATTTTATCCTCGGTTTGCTCTCTGATTTATTTTGTAAAATTGTGTTTAGTATGGGATAGAAGATTCTGGAATATCATTTTGATTTTTTTTCATTTTCAGGGCTGTTGATTATGTTGTATTTTATTGATGAATTGATCATAATCAAGGACTATTTTATAATTAAACATTTCTTTTTAATAACAAATTTGTTACTCTTTACAGGTTTATGAAACGCTCCCTGATTGGCTAGCTAAGCCGTCTGTCATCAATCGCAGTCTGACCGATGATTTGCTCCCAGTTACTTCAGTCAAGGGTCTTGACGAGAGACTAATCACAGCATTGACGGCCATGGGTGTGACAAAGTTTTTTCCAGGTAGGAGATTAGAGACATTGTTCAACATTCATTGTTTTTGTTTTAAAAAATTCTGCCACATTGTATTCAAAATGGTTGATGGTGTACATAAACTAAGCTGTGAAATACTAGGCTTCAAAATCAATGTTTAGTGCTTAAAAAAAAAGTGAATTAAAAATATCACCTACACTGCACACTGTGCATTAAAGGGGAACTACACTCAGACATTAAATTGCTATCATTAAATGAAGAAAAATAAGATGAATAATCTGTGAAAATTTGAGCAAAATCGGATAATCCACTCAAAAGTTATGAATTTTCAAAGTTTTGATTTACACCCCTCATGGGCTCCTTAAATTGGCAAACGTACAAGTACAAAATGGCTGCCAACATGGAGAACTTTCGCTTTGTACACAAAATTTCACATTTTCCTCTTTTTCCATAAAAGTAGACAAAATTTTGTTTCTTCGGTTAAATATATCATAGCCACGTCAATTCTGCAAGCATCCAGAAAGAACGGTGTTGATTCCTCATTTGAAATATGATATTGATCCATTTTCAATAAATTTATATACAAAGTGATTGAGGAGTTCTCCATGTATGACATCACAGATTATGCTAATTAGCTATACGCATGCCAATTCAAGGATGCCCAGCACAGGTAGAAATAATATCTTTCAAAATTCATAACTTTTGAACGGATTATCCAATTTTGCTCAAATTTTCAGAGTTTGTTCATCTGATTTTTCTTCCTTTACTAACCGTACATTATTGTCTGGGTGTAATTCCCCTTTAATAAAGTGACAGTGAACGGTTATTCACTTTTCTGTTTAATTTCCTTATTACTTATATTCTTTGTTGTTTTCATCAATCTGAATGTAATAATATTGGTCAGGTGGCTTGATTTGATAGAAAAATTAAATGATAAAATCTTAATGTGTGAAAATGTCTTTCAAGTTTTTTAATCTCATAAACCAATCATAATTTTTTTCTCCTTTTATTTCCATCCAGAAATGATTCGGAAATTCAATTGCTGAGTCACCTAATTTTGATTGCGGCAGAAAAGAGATCCATGTACACTTCTGAAAAAGGATTGTTTATATAATGTTGATGCGACTTTAAGCAATGTGATCTTTGATAGTCAATTAGCAAATTTTTTACCATTAGGGCCTTTCATGAAGTTTTAAAAGAGAGATTTGGGACAATCAAACCACAAAAAGGCAGGTTTACATGGCGTTCAGAGGGCGCAAACTAGTTGCAAACTGTCTGCAGCCATTTTGATTGCTAAGAAGAAGAAAAATTACTGCATTTTCATCTTCAAATAGCGAGTGAGCAAGTTATATTATTATAAGTTATGCTAGCTCACAGCTCGGCAATAGCAAACATGCGTTTCGCACGTTTTTAGAAGAATCAAAGTTGAAGAGAGGTAGTGACAACATCACGGATTGGAAAGTCATATGAAGTGTTCCGAGTTAATGAGCTTTGCAAGGTGCGTAAGCAACGAAAATGTTCAAATATCGTTGTTGCCATTACGCAACACGCTGTCCGTGCATGTCCGTAACTGAAAATTGTTTTGATTATGCCGCCCTGATATACAGGGTGATTCTATAACGGGTATTTTAAACTAGAAATTTTTCTCTCTTTCTCTCTCAGTCCAACAGCATGTTATACCCACTCTCCTACAATCACTGAGATATGGCATTCATTCAGGCAACGCAGGCTACCAACCAAGGGACCTTTGTATCTCTGCTAGTCGATCTGATATGACCCTAACTTGCATTTTCTTTCTCTCATTTTTTATGAGGGTGTTGTTAAAAATCAACTGCAAATCAACAGCAACTTTGTAAAATGTAACGTGCATTTCCATTCGCGCACGGTATGCACATTTAACAAGACGCGTATGAAACAATTATTTTGATTGGCACGTTCCGATTAACTGCAACTTGCGATCAATTACAACTTTTGAACAATACCCCGTATATATCATACATGTTTTTATATTAATGTAATGTGACACTTTATTTTTCTCTCTCTCTCTCTCAGTCCAACAGCATGTTATACCTACCCTCTTACAATCACTGAGATATGGCATACATACAGGTAACGCGGGCTACCGACCAAGGGACCTTTGTATCTCTGATAGTCGATCTGATATGACTTTAACTTGCTTTTTCTCTCTCTTTCTCTGCATGTATATGTCATACATATTTTTATATCAATGTAATGTGACCCTTTCTCTCTCTCTCTCTTGAACTCTCTCTCAGTTCAGCAGCATGTTATACCTACCCTCTTACAATCACTGAGATATGGCATACATACAGGTAACGCGGGCTACCGACCAAGGGACTCTTTCTCTCTTACTCTCTTTCTCTCTCTCTCTCTCTCTCTCTCTCAGTTCAGCAGCATGTAATACCAACTCTCTTACAATCACTGAGATATGGCATTCATTCAGGCAACGCGGGCTACCAACCAAGGGAACTTTGTATCTCTGATAGTCGATCTGACATGACCCTAACTTGCATTTTCTTTCTCTCATTTTGATGAGGGTGTTGTTAAAAATCAACTGCAAATCAACAGCAACTTTGTAAAATGTAACGCGCATTTCCATTTGCGCACGGCATGCGCATTTAACAAGACGCGCATGAAACAATTATTTTGATTGGCACGTTCCGATCAACTACAACTTTTGAACAACACCCCTATGTATCATACATGTTTTTATATTGATGTAATGTGACCATTTATTTCTCTCTCTCTCTCTCTCTCTCTCTCTCAGTTCAGCAGCATGTTATACCCACTCTCCTACAATCACTGAGATATGGCATTCATTCAGGCAACGCAGGCTACCAACCAAGGGACCTTTGTATCTCTGATAGTCGATCTGATATGACACTAACTTGCTTTTTCTCTCTCTTTCTCCGTATATATCATACATATTTTTATATCAATGTAATGCGACCCTTTCTCTCTCTCTCTCTTGAACTCTCTCTCAGTTCAGCAGCATGTAATACCTACCCTCCTACAATTACTGAGATATGGCATACATACAGGTAACGCAGGCTACCGAGCAAGGGACTTTTGTATCTCTGATAGTCGATCTGATATGACCCTAACTTGCATTTTCTTTCTCTCATTTTTTATGAGGGTGTTGTTAAAAATCAACTGCAAATCAACAGCGGCATGCGCATTTAACAAGACGCGCATGAAACAATTATTTTGATTGGCACGTTCCGATTAACTGCAACTTGTGACCAATTTCAGCTTTTGAACAATACCCCTATGTATCATACATGTTTTTATATTGATGTAATGTGACCATTTATTTCTCTCTCTCTCTCTCTCTCTCTCAGTTCAGCAGCATGTAATACCTACCCTCTTACAATCACTGAGATATTGCATTCATTCAGGTAATGCAGGCTACCAACCAAGGGACCTTTGTATCTCTGATAGTCAATCTGATATGACTTTAACTTGCTTTTTCTCTCTCTTTCTCTGCATGTATATGTCATACATATTTTAATATCAATGTAATGCGACCCTTTCTCTCTCTCTCTCTCTCTTGAACTCTCTCTCAGTTCAGCAGCATGTTATACCCACTCTCTTGCAATCACTGAGATATGGCATTCATTCAGGCAACGCGGGCTACCAACCAAGGGAACTTTGTATCTCTGATAGTCGATCTGATATGACTTTAACTTGCTTTTCCTCTCTCTTTCTCTACATGTATATGTCATACATATTTTTATATCAATGTAATGTGACCCTTTCTCTCTCTCTCTCTTGAACTCTCTCTCAGTTCAGCAGCATGTAATACCTACCCTCCTACAATCACTGAGATATGGCATACATACAGGTAACGCAGGCTACCGAGCAAGGGACCTTTGTATCTGAGACAGTCAATCTGATATGACCCTAACTTGCTTTTTCTCTCTCTTTCTCTACATGTATATGTCATACATATTTTTATATCAATGTAATGTGACCCTTTCTCTCTCTCTCGCTTTCTCCCTCTCTCAGTTCAGCAGCATGTTATACCTACCCTCTTACAATCACTGAGATATGGCATACATACAGGCAACGCGGGCTACCGACCAAGGGACCTTTGTATTTCAGCTCCGACGGGCAGTGGCAAGACCTTGGCTTTTGCTATCCCGATCATACAGGTAAGACCAAATTTATTTTTCAAAATAATCTAAAATCCATTTTAAATTACTCTAGACTTATTCCTAATATAAGCAACTCTAAATAATGGTATTCTGTATAGCTACAACATTTCAATTAATACATTGTCATATAATTTCTCTTCTCTTATATTGCTGTAATTAGTTCTGTCTTTGATTTAAAGCCCAAGTACAGTTTTGTCAAACCCTTTAATATTTTATTTATTTACATTTATTCCATTGATGTATATATATTTGTTTGTTATTTGTTTGTTTATATATGAACCCATTGTGAATAAACTTTCGAGCTTTCATGTGCTAATCCTTTCAAGATTTTCATATTTCTTTACAGTATTCATGTATTGTATATTAAACTATGTTAAGCAGTCAGAGTCACATGTAATGTCTCTACTGAACTTTCAGAATTTGATTCTATATTTCCTCATAGGCTCTAATGGATCGAGTCGTGTGCCATGTCCGTGCTTTAGTCGTCCTACCAACTCGAGACCTCGCAACCCAATTCTATAAGATCATCAGTGTACTCTGTAAAGCGACACCTCTGAATGCTGTACTGATTGGAGGGACAAAAAAGTTTTCTTAGGAGCAGACAATTTTTAGAATGAACACAATTTTAATCATCAATGTCACATGTAGTACCTTTAATACACATTCCTAATTTAGATATATCTGTATTACCTCATAGGCTCTAATGGATCGAGTCGTGTGCCGTGTCCGTGCTTTAGTTGTCCTACCGACCCGTGACCTCGCAACCCAAGTCTATAAGATCATCAGTGCACTCTGTAAGGCAACGCCTCTGAATGCTGTACTGATTGGAGGGACAAAGAAGTTTGCACAGGAGCAGAGTCAACTTGTCAGAGAAAGGTATGCATATAATGAAGTTTGCCTTTAGCTATTACAACCAGGGCAGTGTTTCACTAAGATAAGAAAGACTTTAAGAACAATTGGTATCAGTTCTTGTGCTTAATGATTTATAATGTTACCCATATTTAGCACAAGAACTGATACCAATAGTTCTTAAAGTCTTTCTTATCGCCGCCCAGGTATGGTGATATGAGGGAAATATGCTCACGTTGGGTTACACTGAGAGCTCTGCAGACTTTCATTGTCTATAAGATCATCAGCGCACTCTGTAAGGCAACACCCCTCAATGCTGTGCTCATTGGGGGAACAAAGAAGTTTGCATAGGAGCAGAGTCAACTCGTCAGAGAGAGGTATGCATATAATGAAGTTTTCATATAACCATTTCAGGATGATAGAACACATTTTCAGAGCTGCCAAGTCTCCCGGATCCTGCGGGAGACTCCCGGATTTTGGTCCATTCTCCCGTCCTCCCGGCGCTATGCCTAAATCTCCCGCAAATAGAAAAAATGAAAAAAAAAATAAATAAAACGACTGTTTTACGAGTCTAGCAAGTTCAACCATATATATTCACACGTGGGACCCCAAATCAGATTTTCGTTTTAACCAGTACTTCGTAACTGCCTTCATAATTTTTACATTCATTTCCAATGTTAAGTGAAAATATACCAATTAACGACTGGTGTGGGAGTCTAACTTTTAGCAAACAAGTTTTTTCCGGTTCTGTGTGATGCACTTCACTGCTTGGCTACCTTACGGCACGTACATGCCGTCGGCCCCGGCGCTGCACCGTGGCCTAAGAAGCGAAGTCCGCTCTGTTGCGCAGCACAATGATATGCACCGCGAGTTTGTTTACTCTGCAAGGGCCTTCGAACTGGGATTATTTAAGTGGAGATTCAACATTTTCGAGTTCGCATTTCATCTGCACTTCTAGCTGAGTTAATTGTGGAACTATTGACAGTGGAGATCTGACATTTTCGCACTTTGACTTACGATGGCGTAACGTTTCGCCTTGGTTTCAATTGAACACACAACAACACAAGTCGAACTTTGGAGTCCTCCACCAAAAGCAAAACAAAGAAGACTAAATACTTTGCGAAGTATAAACAGTGGGAATGGGACTGTGTTACAAAATCTAGCAAAGGAGATAATCATGCCTTTTGTACGATTTGTTCTGTGGATGTTAGTATAAAGTTTGGAGGAAGGAATGATATGCTTCGACACATTTCTTCTGATAAGCACAAGGACATGGTGAAAGTGAGGTCATCAAACCAGGGCATCCAAAGCTTTTTCAGGTAGGCTAATTTTGCGTATTTTCATAACGATTTAAGTTCATATTGATTAAAAGAAGAGTCTACCCCAAAATAATAATTTTTTAACAGAAGAAGAAAAAATTGTTGAGTAAGGTAAAACAAAAAAAGTTTGAAGAAAATCGGACAAGTAATAAAAAAGTTATGAATTTTTAAAAATTTGGAAAAATGGGTAAATCAGTGGAAAATTCCAGAAATGTTGCCAATTTGATGACATCATGGGTGCACAACTAACCAAAATTTTCATTATGAATATGATAGAAAATCTTTGGATCTATGTTACTAAATGGTGTTCTAAAAGGGTTTCAGATAGGCTTTAAGCCAATAGCTCGCAGGGGCTCCGCCCCCTGCACCCCCGCCAGGGGCCCTAAGGCGGGCCCCTTGACCCCACCCGTTCAGCAGCACGCCTCGCTGCGCTCGGCGTTTGCTCGCTTCGCTCGCAGCGGCTCACCTCACCACGCTGCGCTCGGCAGTGGCTCGCTCCGCTCGCAAAAATCTACTGGATTTCAATCATTCAATGTTGGCAGCTCTGCATTTTGTGTTTGGGTTCAATAACTTTTAATGCTGTGCTTTAAAAAATATACCAGATGCAGGAAAAGAAAGAGAGAAAAAAATTCTACACCAAATATGTCTGTCACCATTGTGCCTCCGTTTGTCGCAGAGCATTTTTTTAACGAAAATAATCACAGAATTTGTCACAAATCCTTGAATTGGCAATACATTCAACATTTAAGAATTCTTGGTTTTCATGCAAACGGCAAATTTACACTTTTTCGCGATGAAGATTCTATTTGGTAACATATTTAGAAGGGATGTTTTAATAAGAGTATTGAAAATTTTAGTGTTGCCAATTTAGGAAAGAAACAATGATTAGATTTGTTGTAAAGTAATTCCTGTCCTGAATGGGTCAACTATTACAATCATGTCTGGGGATAATCAAAGCAAATATGATCAAGTTGGGTTGCACTGAGTGTAATGTACCCTTTGAGTGCGAGCAATGTATTTTTAGGTTGTGTTTCGTATAAATGCCTGACTCTGTGCACAACTTGCAATCCTTTAAAAGGTGCTGACACAGTGACACATGGATTATCATTGAGTGTAGGAAAGGCTCAGTTAGTCGAATGTTTTGCTCTATGAGCCACTTTATCTTCAACAACAAAGGCCATCTTTGATGTTATGAACAGTTTGATATCATTTATTGGGAGTTGCAAGGCAACTGTTCAAGGTTTGATACACTGATAGTTCTGCAAACTTTTAGTGTGAACATGGCAGTCAGACCATTCCCCATCTTCTAAGTATTGAATTTGAGATCTTATTATGAGAGGGATGTGCTAGTGGCTAATGATGTGAATTAAAGTTTTCCTTTTTATATGCAGTGCAGACTCTGTATAAAGAGATCAGGGGCCTGTAACATAAAAGAGATACGATAAATTTTGCAAATAATCGTATCTCTATGGTACATGTTTTTGCCATAGACTTAGGATGAATATTTATCGTAACTTTAATTGTATCTTTTATGTTACAGGCCCCTGATATAACAAAATATCTGCTATAAAGAGGTAAAAAATCTGGTCCCAGCTCTCTATAATTTATTGTTGTTATTTTTAACTCTGCTGTAAAGAGATTTCTGCTATAACAAGGCATTTTTGATGGTCCCAAGCACCTCGTTATACTGATTTTCCACTGTATAATATTATTTTGTCCAATAAATTTTCCCCTTTCTTTCATCTTTTGTCCTCTTCCTTCTCTTTCCAATAAGTTACCATATATATGGCGTAAAAACTTTGTGGATCACCATCATCAAAAATTTAACACCATTCTTCTTCTTTTTTTCAGTGATGGCGAGTTTCACTCCTTGGCGGATATCGTTGTTGCTACACCAGGGAGATTAGTTGATAACCTCACGCAAACCAAGGGCTTCAATCTGCAGCATCTGCGATTTCTGGTATGTTGTGATATAACACAGATTGTATATGATTTTATCTTAAAGATTCACAATGACTTAGGCAATTATTTGACTTAGACAAGTTCAACTGTAGTTTTAATAGGAAGAATGAAGGCAAAATATTTGTTTGATATCAATGATAGTTTTTGCCACTTCGGGGAAATAAGTCGATGACCAAAGTGCTTTAATCTGCAAAATCTGCGCCTTTTGGTACGTCACCATGTTAGGCCAAGGGCTTGTTTCTAATTTAGTAATGAATAGGCATATAATAATGATAATAATACATATTATTTAAACACGCCTGCTCTCTAATTACCTACTTGGAGGCGCGGAGGAATAAAGAAGAAAAGATGCTGGAAAAGTTGAGAGATAGGCTGCAAAGGTGCTCCTTCCTTAAAGAGCGGTATGCTAAAAAAAGATCCTATTTTCAAAGTTGGTGATGGGAAGAATCAAACAAAGGGAAGCCGGCCCTTCTTCAAGAAATGCAGATAAAATCAATACCCTATGTATATCATTCTCTGTCTAAAGCATTTTTGGTGAATAGTTTAACTATTGTGATTTATGATCACTGGGACGAATGTATCAGACAATCTGCTTCCCCTGTGCTTGATATTATCTGTGTTTTTCTTTCTTTCTCTGTGATTCTCCATCTGTATCTGTTTCTTTCTTTTGTTATTTCCTGCATCTCATCCCTCTTTTTGTAAGCTTGCTGGTTCGCTATCTCTTTGTTACGTGCTGAAATATGTTAGTTTCTCTTTTTCGTTACTTATATACAGTTTGCAATTTGCAATAGTTTTAGTAGACCTCCCAACCTTCAGGAATTCTGAGGAAAGAATATTAATTTTTGCTATTTTTAGAGATCTTCAAGGCCATTTCATAGCAGTTTTTATATTTTCCTTGTTAGTTCTATGACACAATCCAGTTGCAAAATTAGTTTCTTTCCCTCTTTTTCAGCAAATTATTCCTCTTTTTTTCCATAGCATGGGTTTGGAGGCCTGTTTTAGTGTTATCATTGTTTTATTCTGACTTTGTTCCAGGTTATCGATGAAGCTGATCGTCTCATGGAGCATATCTCACAGGATTGGATCACTCAGGTGGAGAAATCGGCATACACCCCTCAGTTTGACAATGGAACATTCTTACCCTCATTCACTTCATGTAGACAGAGGCCTGGTCCATTGACTGTGAATAGGTAAGTTCAATCTAAACTTTGATTTCTGCCAAGATTGGTGTACATCCCAATAAATGAAATGAATACAATGTAGTGTGTCATCAGCATACACCCTTAGTATGATAATGGAACATTCCTATCATCATTTACTTCATGTAGACATAAGCCCAGTCCATTGACTGTAAATAGGTAAGTCCAAGTTAAATCTGAACTCAGCATTTTACTTACATTATTGGCATACATCCCTCAGTCTGATAATGGAACATTCCTACCATCATTCACTTCATGTAGACAGAGGCCTGGTCCATTGACTGTAAATAGGTAAGTCTGAGCTTATTTTGAAGTAAACATGTTACTTGCATTATTGTCATACACCCCTTAGACTGACAGGGGAACATTCCTGCTCTCATTCACTTCATGTCGACATCTGCCCGGTCCATTGAATGTGAATAGGTAAGTTCAAGTTCAATCTAAAGTCAATATTTACTTGCATATGAGGATGCATAGGCACAAAGTATTTCATTTTTGCAAATATTGATTACAATATTTTCAAGAGGTAAATACCACTGCTCAACAGCAAATTTGTTGTCTGTGATTTTTCAGCTGATGTATGGTAAATCTGAGGTGCTGAATCCAAAAATCACATTCGTTTTGTTCAATCAGGTCAAGTTTCTGAGCTATCCCCACATGTTGTTTTTTATGTTTTGTACACTTGAATGCATGTGTGGAGCACTTTTAAAGGGTTTGGTGGGCTAAAATGTCATGGAAAATTGATATTTTTGTGAGAAATGATTATACTAATGGCAATAAATATCCAGGTCCAATATTTTCTGGTAATTATGTTGAAAATCCCTCAATTTGAAACCTTAAAATCCTCAAAAAATTGGATGGGGCAAAGTATAAAGTTATTGGACAAAAACTGAACTGGAAGACCAGCCAAAATACATATTTTTCAACATAAGAATATGAATTAGATAAACAAAACAAAAAAAGTTTGAGGAAAAACAAACAGGATTTGTGAAAATTATGAATTTTTAATTTAAAAAATGATGAAAATAATAAACACCATTATAGACCAATTGGCAACTTCCGTGACACCTTTTATTACCAGATGTACCATGTTATCATGTTTATATAAGAAAATTGTGAATATATATATTTATATTTATGACAATCTATTAATTAAAATGATAAAATCTTATGAAATTCAATTGTTTTACTAAAGTACATGAAATATTATTCAGTTTCATAAAAATGGAAATATTAAAATGTTTGTTAAATTTCTTTAAAAATCTGAACATTCTGAGTTTTTTTTAATTATAGGTATTTATTCTCATCCATGGATAAAGGATAAATGGTGAACGAGCCATTATCTTATCACCAGTGTCACCAAATTTGGATATTTGTATAGTGATTTTGGCATTATTTTCATCACTTTTTATATTATCAAAAATTCTGCATTTTCTCTGTACCTCTCAAATTTTCCTTAAACTTTTTGGGTCTTTTTTTACTACATTTATGTTCTGCTGTTTATAAATAAATATTTTGGCTGGTCTTACCCTTTAATTTTCATCACTTTTTATATTATCAAAAATTCTGCATTTTCTCTGTACCTCTCAAATTTTCCTTAAACTTTTTGGGTCTTTTTTTACTACATTTATGTTCTGCTGTTTATAAATAAATATTTTGGCTGGTCTTACCCTTTAATTTTGAAAAAATAACCATATGAGTTCCTCATCCGAATTTTTAGAGGATTTTGAGGTTTCATGGCTTCAAACTGAGCCATTTTCAGCAAAATTACCCATTATTATATGACTTTAATATTTCTTCCTATCAGTATAATCATTCCGAACCAAAATATTCATCTGCCATGTCATTTTATTCCATCAATACCTTCCAAAAGGGATCTACACATGTGTAAATGTGAACAAAACGTAAAAAACAACATGTGGGAATAGCTCGAAAACTTGACCTGATTGGACAAAACCGATGTGATTTTTGGATTCAGCGAATCAGATTCATCCTAAATCAGCTAAAAAAATCGCAGACAACTTTCAAAAAGTAAAATTTTGTTGACCAGTGTACTCATATTGTAATAGTGGCACTTGTAGAGGTAACACAAAATTTGTAGAAATTTAGATCGACTTGAAGTACATGTATTTATGCTGTTATGCTCCAACAGTTTGAATGTGCCTACTTTACATTGAATAGGCCGGTTTAATAACAGAATAAAATTTATGCAGGTTTCTTGCCAACGTGCATAGTTTTGTGATATTTCATAAACCGGTTAGTAACAATCGAACCACAATACTTGGATTCCAGTTTGCATACATTACTTGTTTCTTTGTCAGGCAAGCCTCTGGCAGGCTTTCAGGTCGTGAAGAACGACCTTTGTGTATAAAGAACGCATAAGATTTGCCTCTTTTTATGAACCCATCTATTGCAACTTGGATGTTAGATTTTGAAATGGCAGAACAGTTGAAATTGGTTTTATTTGTTCAAACATTGATTAAAATAAAATGTTGGTTTTATCTATCTTTTATCTTTCAGGTCATCAACATTCCAGCTTCCAGTAAGTTCCTATTATTTACATGAGATTTATGGAATAGGGCTGTAGTTCAAAAGAACAATTGGATAAATGGCTGTATTGCATAAAACTTGGCAGATCCTGAGTATTTGATAATGGTAATAATACTAAAATTGTGTATAGCACATAATAGTTTTGAAAACTTTCTATGCACCTTACAAAACATCAATAATCAAATAATGTAATGGGATTGACTACTTTTCATTGAGCAATTTCTATCATGTATTTCTATTGTATATTGAACTTCATTGTAATAAGCTACATACAGTATTTTATTGTGTGTTGTGTGGAAGCGTTGTGGTTTAGTGGTTCTAACTCATGCCTTTCATGCAGAGGTCTGCGGCTCGAGTCCGACCTAAGTTGTTAATTTTCTTCAGCAAGAAATTTATCCACACTGTGCTGCACTCAACCCAGATGTTTAAATGGGTACTTGGTATGATATGAAAATTGTCAGCGCCACTCTAACTTTGGCTGACACTGTGGAAGCCCTCCGGGGAGTTAAGGAAATGCAAAATGTGCAATTGATACTGTTATATATTCTTTGACAGGGGTAATAATATTGTAAGAGCGCTTAAGAGCGCCATATAAGAAATAATAATATTGTTATTATTATTATTATTATTATGTTTTGCCTGGTTGTGAGACCTGTATATGAATCATTCATTTTAAACTTTTATTCCTTTTTCAGCTTCAGAAGCTCCTCTTCTCGGCCACACTCTCCCAGAATCCCGAGAAGCTCACCCAGCTACGGCTCTTCCAACCTCGTCTCATCACCACGGCAATGGGCAACAAGGCCCCGCCCCCATCGGGATGGAATCTAGATGGAGGGAATGAAGGGGAGATGGAGGAGGATGGAGGAAAGGAGGGAGGAAGGACTGATTTTGTCGGGAAGTACACAACTCCACATGGATTATCAGTAAGATTTTAACTCATCATAATTTAGCTATTTGTTGAAAACACCTTGCTGCGTAGTCTCTGAAAGGCGATTCCATAAATTATATACAGCCAACCTTGCCTGATCTTTTGGGACTGAAGAATTAGCTTTGACTTATAGGATATTTGAATTGTGAGCGGTAAAAACAATAATAGAGAAGAAGTCTTCAAAATCTTTGAGGTTATTTGACTTTTAATGAGAGTTCTGCTTAGGCAAGGTTAACTAGACCTCTAAGTAGTGGGTTTTTTAAATTGGTGGATGGAAGCTCGTGGGCGGTAGAAAATTAGTGTGCATCTGATGTGTGGACTTGTTTTCTACCATCTACAAGCTTCCATCCACCAATTTAGAAAACCATAAATGACTATATTGTTTAATTATCAGATGTTCCTGAAATAACTTTTGATCATTCGTGTCTGATTTATAATCTTGATGTAATGCTCTTCATAAATTATTATAGCTCAAGTAAAGTAAAAACTGTCTATTGTGATCATGTAATGGACACAGAAAAATATGGCCAGTGTAGACACAGGGCTGCCAAGTCTCCTGGATTCCGCAGGAGACTCCTGGAAATGGGCCACAATAAATGCATGTTTTTGAGCAATCTCCTGGATTATGGAAACATTGATGCCATTAGGTTGTGTGCATTTTATAGACATCTACTGGATTTCTTCCACAATCTCCCTGATTGTTGCTGTTAAATGTTGGTAGCTCTGTAGACAGGTGACCTTTATAGACAGGTTGTATCACAACATTTTCATTTGGAGAGAACTATTTTTAGGGTGGTCACGGAAGACTGGTAGTCACCATAGACAGGTAGCCTTGAAGGCAGGTTGGACCATGAAAGTGGAGTCAAATAGGAATGAAGGTTAGGTCAGACCTACAAAACCAATATGAGATACATGTAGAAAGAGAGAAGGCATTCATTCAACTGTGCAGAGATATAGACGTGCTAAATAGAAAGAAAGAAAGACAGCTAGATACACGTAGAAAGATAGATGCAATATCCTGATTCTCTAATAATTCTTTCTTTTATCAGGAGTACTACGTGCAGTGTACTGCAGGGGAGAAACCTTTGGTGCTGCAGCATTTCTTATGCAATCTGTATTTCAAGCAGGTGCTATGCTTTACAAACAGCATCCAAGCTACGCACAGGTAATTGCTAGAAAAAAAAACATATAAAAAAACAACAACGTATTTTTCAGTTTATGGTACCCTGGGTTAGGAATTGCATTGTGTATTGTGTAATTCAAGCAAGTGCTATGCTTCACAGAAAGTGTCCAAGCTATGCACAGGTAATTAATATGATAATTTGCATGATACTACTACTAATAATAATAATAATGATAATAATATGCAATTTATAGTGTGTAGTATCCATTCTTCAGAGAAATCAAGGCACTTATCGTGCTATTATTACCCTTGCTTCAGCCCAGTGTACACCATCACACCTAGCGTTTCAAGAAATAGATATATGTACCAGGTTCCTGTTTGCTTTCCTTGTATAAAGTGAAGCACAACATGTATGAATTTCTTGCTGAACTTGAAGGAAATAACTGCATTGGATTAATAGGCTGTTCTATCCTTTTTTGTGTAAACACACAAAATTGGGTTATTCTCGCTTATACATAGCATAGATGGGGAAAAGAAAGCGACAGAGGTTAGATGAAGAGAAGGAAGAGAAGAGGAGATCAGAAGGCAGAGAAAAAAAAGAACTTATATTTCTGCTTTGTTGCAGGTTGTACCTCCTATTCAAGCTGATGGGTGGTGTTGATGTCGCAGAGTTCTCATCTAATCTGAGTCAATCAGAACGACAGAACATCCTCAAACGGTTCAAGGCAGGGAAGATACAGATGTAAGTTGAATTATTTTGTTGCTATTTTATCCTTAATTTCCTCTCTCCTCATTCACTGTCATTATCATCTTCAATGCTGAGGTCATCATCCCCATCACCATCAACATCCTTAACATTGCCATGACCATTTCCATCATCATCTTTATCATCATGTTCATCATCGCCATCACCATTACCATTACCATCATGAACATCATCCGCTCATCGTTATCTAATTTATCATCTTGATTGCCTACCACCTCATCCCCGAACGTACATCCATCAGGTTCAATTCGATACAACACAATTATATTATTATAATTATTATTATTATTATTATTATTATTATTATTATTATTATTATTATTATATATATTATATTATTATTATTATTATATTATTATTATTATTATATTATTATATTATTATTATTATTATTATATTATATTATTATTATTATTATTATTATTATTAT
>BQKZ01007434.1:18801-34137 GCA_036244855.1 Temnopleurus reevesii | reverse complement strand
CCCCCCCCCCCCCCCGCCACATTGTTTCCATCTTTTCTTCTTTTTTTTTGCTTGTGTGTCAGCTATCAACCGAGAGAGAATACTTTTTTTATTCGTCTAGCGATCGGCAGAACCTCCACCCCTTATTCTATTCAATGGTAATGGGAAATATTAGGTCGGCCTATTATACCATTTAATAAAAGTTTTATTCAAGGTGCTGATGAAAAGGTGTTATTTTATCATACCGAGCTTGCACGATACCATACTTTTATGGGATTTTCTGTATATAGCATGGGTCTTTTCAATCATAGATTCATTGTTAGGGCCGATTCACACCTTTGCGTTTTTAGCCTGCGTCAGCCGAGCGCATTTGAAAATTAAAAACGCTCCCTGGACGCACAGAGACGCAGGTCATACGGTGGACTGCCGCTCGGCGTATATACACTCATTGAGCGCAAGCTGAACATCAGTCCACCGCCTGATCCGCATATGCTGTGCGTCAAGGGAGCGTTTTTTTTTTGTTTTAAAAAACGCTGGGCCGACGCAGGCTATATAAACGCAAAGGTGTGAATCGGCCTTTAATGGTTAATGGCATTATATGACCATTGAAAACCTCTCAGGGTAAAGTTTATCCTTCATTGTAAACACCAATACAAATCATCGCCGTTCGGATAATCATAATACGGAGCTTAACCAAAGAAGACGGTAGGACCGATCAGGACGTTATTTCTCAAGCGCGGGAAAATCTAGCGGGCCGCTAACATGGCTAAGGTTGAGAACGCCTGCTATAGATTTCCCCGCGCTTGAGAAATAACGTCCAGATCGGTCCTCCGTCTTCTTTGCTTAAGCTCCGTATTGTTGATTGCGGTGGTGTTTGTTGGGCCCCTTTTATTGGCTGTTTATGATGTCTGAGGCCATGTAGGGTCACTCACACTAAGAATAAATGGTTCAAATTTGCAACTATGAATGGACAAAATAGTGCAAAACTAATATTACACCTCACTGTAACAGAACGGACAAAGGCCTTGGGCAAAGTAAACATCCTCATTTTAAGAATCAACAATAGCTAGATGGACACAAAAAATATCCATCCTTTTCATTCTGTGGAAAATTGTTGGGCAAGAGTTGCACTTGGGACTTTCTTTTGTGGTCATGTGGCAAATTGTATACTGACTATTGTACTCTCATTATTTTGAATAACGGTACAAGTTCAAACATTTCTGTAAGAGCGCTTTATAAATGCCAATATTATTATTATCATTAACAACCGAGTGCACAATCTGGTCTGGGGCAAATACAAATAAATTTAAACACATTATAGAAGTGTTCCATTCCAAATATGGATTTCGCTTAAAAAGCAACCTCGCGTAGTTGAATGCTAACACACATTCTTTATTTAAAGGAGGATTTCAATGTTACACAAAGAATTGGTCTTTCATAATTTCATTTCTATCGAGTATGAATCATTTTGACCCGCTTTGGTTGAACCCGCAGGCTATAAAAGGAATATTGCACAAGAAATAGCTTTTGTTAGTTAATAAAAGAGGGGACAATCGTGTATATAATGCACGATAATGCATGATATACACCAGCTGACCGTCATTCATGCACCAACGTACATAGTGGCGGATCCACGGGGGTGTTTTGGGAGCCTCCCCCCCCCCTGGACTACCAAGTAAAAAACGACAAAATAAGAGCATAAAAGTAGGTTTAAAATCGACAGCTGGCAACCCTAAAAAAAAGAAATCTCCAGACCCTCATCCTCCCCCTTGCTCTTGATCACGCGACCTCGGGCTTGGTCGCTCCGCTCCCTCGCCAATGTCTACCTTGACATCCAGAACCCCCTCTGAGGAAACAGCTTCGGCCAAACCTGTCTACAGAGGCCACCCCAAGGGAAACAGAAAAAGTGGCCACTGTAGACAGGTGGCCTCTATAAATAAGTTTAAAAACATGCATTTTCACCTGTAGTGGCCACTATAGACAGGTTTGACTGTATAGAGATCCGCCCCTGCTACAATACACGCTTACAAATAAGGGTGCAGTATTGCACCTTGCAGCAATGGGAGCACCGATTCGAGCTTAAAGTTACATTTGTTCTTCTCATTGGGTAAGATATTACAAAATAACAACAAAAAAACAGCAGTGGGATTCGCACTGCACCATGCATGATCGAAGGATCGCTTTATTCTAAGGTAAAAGATTTATCGACTGAGCTGTTTATCTGCTCTTATTGAGCGACCGACATGATAACACTAGAATTGTCGAAAATGAGCAAATACTTATTTTTTACGGGAAATGGGTTGTCACGGTTGACGGATCGGATTCTATGTTTGATGTAATAATAATAGTAATACACATACACAACATTTATATAGCGCTTAATACGAAGTGTTTCTAAGCGCTCTGTACATTATTACCCGACTATAGCATGGCTACCATTTGGCGGTCACTGCATTCAAGGAATTACTTCCTGCCGGTACCCATTCACCTCACCTGGGTTGAGTGCAGCACAATGTGGATATTTTTTTTTGCTGAAGGAAATTAAAACCATGGGTGGGATTCGAACCTACAACCCTCGGGTTTAAAGGCGCGAGTCAGAACCACTACACCACGACGCCTCCACACAAATGTCTTATAGATCCGTCCATCGGTTGAAATCAGCTATCAGCACAACGGTTAGATAGACTGCCTCCATGGTGTGAGTTTAAACCCCACAGGTGCCGTATTTTTGTACACTGTAAAAATTTGCACCTTTATGACAAAGGGTGCAATATTGCATGTTAAAGGATGCTCTCAGTTTTGTATTACTTTGCATACCCTTAAATGGACAGTTTCACCCTTTTTCATTGTGTGTTGTGGCCAGAGACTCAAAGACACTGTTTAACATTGCGGTTGCACAATTTAAAAAATTCTCAAACCAAGCTGTCTGTCCTATCTAAATATATTTAGATAGATGAAAAATCAACAGCGGATGCAAAAATAAAGAAAGCTATACATGCACTATCAAGATATCTATGAAAATTGAATTAAAACGTAGGACCCACGCATTAATTCCAGTACAAAGCCTATACGAGGCGACGTTTTACATTTTCGTTTGTTTAAAGCACTAAACGTTGATTTTAAAGCCTGTTATTTTCCTAGTTTAGTTTATATGCACCATCAACCTTTCAGATAACCTCTAGGATCTGGCAGTTGATAGGTTTTTAAATGAAAACAATGTTAAACAATGGCTTTAAGTTGCCATTTTCACACGTTGACACTTGGCGATTTGCCTCATTCGGTCACTAGCCATTCATGCATGCTGTATTCTTGACAACGCGCGCAAATCTCATCATATTACGGTATGCCCCAGTCAGATAATAGCACACTTCAACACTTCTCAATGTAATTCTTTGCCATTGTTTACCCAGTTTAATCCTGCACAAAGAATCGTGTTCAGTCGTGTTCAGTCGTGTTCAGTCGGGGCCTTCTATTCGACTTTACTCGGGATTACTGTCAATAAGTCGGCATGACTTGGCGTGACTCGTAATAAATTCGCCAAACTCGCCGTTAACTGGCATGTGTTTCATAATTGTTTTAAACTTTTACAATTTATTAGATTTGCTTGTATCACTATCTGCATTGAGTAGGGTCTTTTCTCTCTCTTAAAAATTAATACCTATCGCCCGTTGAATAAAAAAAAACCCTAAACAAACAAAAACAAAGGGAACACAGATTCCTGGGTTCGATGAGGCACTATATCGTTACAGTTTTAAATAAATGCTTATTAATGGTAAAAAAAACCCAACATACCACACATTATTGATAAAAGTGTATCATAAACGTATACCGGTAATCACAATAAAGACTGTTTCTGAATAAAATTTCTCACCTTCTACCCTAATTACTTCGTTAACTGAATATGTATTATGGTCATTGAACAACAGCTATTCTATATATTAATAATATACAGTTATTATGGTTTGATACGTAATTCATACAGTTTTTCATAGGCGTTAATAGCGTAACTAATCATGTTTTCGACTTTAGGGGGGAGTTCAATATGTCTTGTGAGATCCGGCGCCTTTCCAAATCCTCTGCCTTTCATCGAGTTTAGAAGGAGCAAACTTTGATTAACCTGAGCATGTTTAAATACACCGACGTCGTTGCAGTTTTATTTTCAATAGCTGGCTCACGTCATGATCGTCAAATTCCCATTCTATTTTAGACGTAAAGTTGATATATATTCGTTGGCAAGTATACTTCTAAAAAAAAAAAAAGGCAAAACGGTTTACATAATGGTATTGCAGGACTCATCATTTCATTCCTCTATTTTATCTTTATTTTTAAAAAAAAATGTATCGCTTGATACAGCGGTTTGAGTTCAATACACAAATGAGTTTTTAGATGAAACTTCTGAAAATGGTCCGACTTTAGTCGTATTTGGCTCATGAAATGTGTTTACCCCCCCCCCCCCCCTCCCCCGAGAGATGATAATTCCCATGCAGCCTTGCTATATATACAGAAAGGCGAGATATTGCTTGTACATGCGTATACAATTCATTAGTTTGAGGTGGGGGCGGTCATTCGAAGTCCAGCAGATGAGCAGATGCTAACAAATTTGCACACCTTCTTTTCATTGCACAAAACTAGATGAATGAATGAACGAATCAATTAATTAATTATTTATGGAGGGATGAATGAACAAATGGAAGGTTGGAGAGTTCCATCCAAAGAACCGGTTACCGGTTTGGTTTTGAACTTATTACAAATCTTCAGCGCCTTGACGAAGACTACACTGTGGAGGCGGATCGAGCTCAATTTCCTAAATTTCTAGTCAATTTTACCGACGATTTTCCAAGATGTTGCTGGTTCTCGATGACGAACATAAGGAGCATTTGAATTTTCTGGCTAATGTCGACAGCAGCGGTAAGTTTAAGCAGCAGGAATCGTATATTTCTGGACGTGTATCGTTATTTTTATGTGAGGTTAATATCTAATTTGATACATGGTCCCACATATGGTTTTAATTGTTAGCTTCTCTGCCCTTGTTATGACTTATCATGTTCTCAATTGAATTCTCAACCGAAACCTCAAGGAAGGGGATTGGGGGAGGGTGGTCAATCTGTGTGAAATCTGTAGACTTATCAGCACAAACAAAATAATGGGGATATTTTTCTAGCTGCAAGAGCGGGGCCCGCTTGTGGTCGTCCAATAAGGTCCCTTAATTGACATAGTCCTGCAATGAATTAGAAAAGAAGACAACATTTTTACTCTTCTCTGTTAAAACAAAAGTACAATATGGACATTTTGATTATACATGCATTTTGGGATGAATCTTTTTTTTTTAATTTTTTTTTTATTCCTTGGCTACTTTTCTTTAAGAGGAACAAAATGTGAAATTACATGTATGTGTACAAAGAGAGTGGGTGACTTCAAGTACGGTGTTGAACGCTGGTGTTGGTGTTGCAGCAAAACCAACACCAGCCTCAACACTAAACTTTAAGTCTGTCGGTGTTTGGAGTAGACCTCGCAAGATTCTGACGTATTTCCGGTCGTTTCTGTATCACTTCTGTAAACTGACCAATGGTGTTTAACCTCGGTTTACGGACCGTTTTTCTCTCTCAACACCAACACCAACACTGAACACCGTACTTGAAGTCACCCAATGGAGAGTTCTCCATGTTGGCAGCTATTTTGTGCCTGTAGGTTGCCAATTTAAGGAGCCTTTGAGATGCGCAAATCAACAATTTGAAGATTCATAACTCTTGAATGGATTGTCAGATTTTGCTCCAATTTTCACAGTTTGATCATTGTATTTTACTCCATCTAAAGATAGCACATCAATGTCCAGGTGAAGTTCCACTTAAAGGAACAGAGGTAATGAATGAAAGTTGGCTAAGTTCACCCTCTTTTACTTTCTCATGTTGCTGCTATTTGTTACTCGAAAATGAATTGTTCTTTTCATTCTAATCTCTTTTGTTCTTTCATGCAGTGCTCCAGGAGTTTTGTAAAATTGCTATTGAGTTTATGAGGAAGGGAATCACCCAGAAAGTTTACCAGGGAGCTGCTCGTAAGTTATTAAGAAGTGTTTAAACTTAATTTTTAAGTAACCAGAATAATTTTGTCTAACTCACTGGATAGGGGTTACTTAGTTTGATGCTTACCTTGTTCCAGATCCAGGGATACAGGGACTAGAATTTAAGACGAGTGAGAGTTATGCTCTCCTAAAGCTCCCCTTATATGCTTTAGAGGATAGTGATTTATAGAGCCCCTTGTAACCCCAATTTTGCTCCCATTGAATTCTCCGTGAGAGCTTCTGGAGAGCTAATTATAGCTCCCCCGCAAATTGTAAAATGTAGTCCCTGCAGTCCCTCCACGAACGTTTTCATGTGCATTGAATAGAATGTAATGTAAAATAAATTGGACTTTTTTTCCTGAATTTATATTTTCTACTTTCAATCAATCAAATAGCTTTAAATGATATTTAATGAATATGCATAGGATTGTGTTTTTTCTGTAAAAACCTGCTTGAAGCTTTGCCTTTCAGTAAAGATGTTCCCTTTCTCTTTCACTTTCTTTCTCTTTCTTTCCCTCTTTCACTCTTGATATACAGAAAAGCTGAATGTAGATGGAGAAACTGTCAAGCATGGCGTAGAAGGACTAATGTATCTCTTCACAGAAAGTGCTAGACTCATGGTAAGACCAGCATTACCCTTGTTTCCATTCAGTGAAAAATTCCCCTTATTGCATATTATTAGTTAAATTTGCCTGTAAAGTCAGATGAAGGGAAATAGAAAAGATGGGAAGTGTTGGTAGATAACCGTTATCATTGTCATTGCGACTACCTCAGCAAAAATCATAATTATCGTCAGCGTCATCTTTACCATCATCATCACCATCATCTGCGCCATCATTATTATATTCATCAATACCATGATCATCATCTTCATCATCATTATCACAATCATATTCATCATCATCATTATCTTCATAATCACCATCATTTTTTAAACATTGAAACAGACTCTTGCCTTAAATGAAGGAGATACATTGTAATAAGGAGTAAACTTTACCCATTTTTAGTCTACAATACCTCATTTGTAACTGCAATAGTAATGTCACTGTCCTGGGAAAAATCAGAATGACTGGCAAATATGCTACGATTATTCTCCTGAAGAATGCCCTATATTATGTTTTGAGCCGCTGTTTTGGAGCTCGGGGTATTTTTTGTGAAAATGACAAATCATTAATGACGGGCAGTTTTTAAATGCCTTTGTTTTATATTTGCTCTCATTTTGAGGGGCTATTTCAGGTTGTGAGGGCTAATCTCTTTCTATAATAAGGTTTGACTGTATCAACAATTAATTCTCTCATTACAGGTGTCGGAATTGGATTTCCAGGACTCCATTGCAGTGCTAGGCTTCTCCGAAGACCTACGCAAGGATTTACTAGAGTTATACACACAGAATCGGGCAGAGATCCGCAGTATCCTGGGTGAAATGGCGATGGATCTACCACACTATCACAACCTGGAGTGGAGACTAGATGTGGAGGTAAATATCAAAATGTGAATGGTGCGCGCCGTAAAACCAATTTAACCAACCAACCAAGCAGAGAGACTAGAGAAAAAAGGGGGGGGGAGTATTCAGTTAAAGTAATGTTGGGAGAAGATACATACAGTAATAGGGGAAAAGAAAGAGACAGAAAAAGAAGCAAGAGAGAACTGTGCACAGATCCGCAGTATCCTGGGCGAGATGGCGATGGATCTACCTCACTATCACAACCTGGAATGGAGACTAGATGTGGAGGTAAGCAGAGAGAGAAAAAAGCAAAAAGAAGACCACATGGAAAAAATTAAAATTTGAAAATTAAACAAAAGTAAAAGAGATCAAAAGAATCACTTTAAAAAGAGGTGTGGCGAAGAGACTTAAAAAAGACAGAAAAGGAAGAGACAAGAAAAAGAAACAAAAGAGAATAAAACCAAAAACCATAGATGTCAGAGATAAACCAATGAAGAAGGAAGAAAAATGAAAGGAAAGGTGTTTGGCACACTGTCTTGGATCAAGAAAAAATCAAGGCAAATTGAACAATTTACATCCAGTGTGAGCAGGATTGACAAAGGCTTTTGGACAAAGTAAACTTAAATCAAGCCTTGACAATAGCTTCAAGTTTCGTTCAAAATCATTTGTCCCTTCTGCTCACAGTGATGCCAACCTGCCAAGAAAAAGGAAAACCACAGCAACCCAATCAGCAGTGGAATACATGTATCCTGCTCATTGCAATCCTAAGTGACTGCAATGGACTGCAATGCACAGTCACTTAGAATTGGCAACATAGTCGTTTTTGACTTAGTGCCAAAAATATCAAACAAGGAGAAGAAACATTGTAAGCAGAAGGGACACTGCAAGGTACTTGGTAATTGATACGTCATCAAGTTTCAAGTTTCAAGTACATGTACCTCACAGTGAGACGACGCATTATAGCGTGCTTTAGCAAATTGGTTGTAAGGTCGCATGTCTAAAGTCACGTAGTATGCTTTGGTCTTTACTTTCAGTTTCCCAATCAGGTTGGAAGATCAGATGAGAAACCATTTCAGAAATGTCCTTTATGAACGATCTTGCACTTATTGAATCGCCCATACATTATTCAAGGGGGAGCCCGCCACTGGAAGTATTGTGATGTCAACAGATCAAGAAAAATGAGATGAACAAACTGAGAGCAAGATGATTCCAGGGGTGATTTTCCCTTCAAAAACCAGGTACGTAATGCTACCATTCTCTCTAATACACACTCTCACTCTTTCTTTTTTATTCCAGCTTGCCAGCCGATCACTGAGGCACCAAACCGTTCCAACCGTTGTCATGAAACTACACACAGAAGACTGCGGAAAGAAAGATGTCCAAGTATTACAGACTGATCCCGTCAATCTCGTTCACCTAACACAAGCTCTAGAGGGCGCCCTTGCCGAAGTTAAAACACAGCACTGTAGAAGGATAATCAGAAATATCAATAAATAGAGTTTTTAAATGAAATATAGGCATATCGTTTAGATAGATTTTATAATGTAATATGTTTTTGTTATTCCATGAAGTTTGTTTATACATGAAGTACATTATTGGGCATCCTTGAGTTGGCAACTTGGCATAATCTCTGATGGAGAATTTCCAATTCACTAAATGCAAAAAGAGAATAATATTTTCCTCTTTTTCAAGGAAAGTGGACAAAATTGCATTCTTCCGTTTGAATATAGAATTGGCTCATCAATTATTCAAGCATTTCAGAAAGAATGAAGCGGATTCCTCATATATCATCTTGATCTATTTTTTGGATAAATTCATGTGAATTGGTGGGAGCGTCGTGGTGTAGTGGTTCAGACTCGCGCCTCTTAACTAGAGGGTCGGTGGTTCGAATCTCTCCCAGGGCGTTAATTTCCTTCAGCAAGAAATTTACCCACATTGTGCTGCACTCAACCCAGGTGAGGTGAATGGGTACCTGGCAGGAATCTTTATTCCTTGAAATGCCATGTGCGCTGGTGGCTGCTGGGCTAAAGCCAGGGTAATAAATGCAAAGCGCCTTGAGCACTCAGTAATGAGAGTGGATACGTGCGCTATATAAATTGCATATATATAATTGGTACTTGTAGTCCTCCATTTTCCCATCACAGATTATGCGAAAGTTGCAAATCAAGGATGCCCATAAAGGTGGATTGAAAAGTCAAATGTGACAGATACACCAAAATCTACTTAGTGAGCACCTCAGCTCATGAAAAGAAACACCCATATTTTCTGTAATAGGAGGTGAGCATTTCAAACCATTATGCTCAATAGGATATGTGGTGCTCATTCATCCCAACTTCTGGATTGACCGATATAAATTATTATTATATAGCTGGAAAAGCCCAGCTAAATATATATATTTCAGATACTTATACTCCATAACACAGAGCGGTTAGTAGAAAAAAATTTGAATTATAAAAAAGATGGTTATTTGGTTGTTATTCCATGGTTTGGACAATACCAAAATTGCTAAATTCAGCTATGTGTAAGTAGAATGGATTTAAATTATAAAAAGTCAGTTATTTGGTTGTTCATCCATGTTTAATACTAGCGAAAATACTTAATAACAATGGAAACTTGGTATAAAGAGATCTGTTATAACAAAATATCTGATGTAAAGAGGTAAAGACTCTGGTCCCGCTCTTAATAACTTGTTTTTTAACTGCTATAAATAAAAATGGTCCTAAGCACCTCGTTATACTGAGTTTCCACTGTACAGGCTTTATGCCGTGACAACAGAGTTCTGCAATTGCTAACATATTATCATTAACATAGACATGGGATAATTACCAATGGAAATAAAAAAAGAAAGCTTACATTCCAAAGATTTTTCATTTCACATCATTTATTCACGACAATATAGGAATGATCAAGTACATTTGAATTCCTTGTATAATCTGTCATAAATATATTACATATATTCAAGCGACCATATTAAGTCAATTTTATGTACACATTTACAATTGCATATCAATGAAGTACACTTGAATATTAATGAGGTTTGCCCGACATAGCAAAAAGTAATGATAGTAAACAGGATTCCAGGTGTTGCAGTTCAATTGTTAATAACCTGTTCAAGAAATACCATGTAGCTCCATATGTTGGCAAGAGACGAAAATAAATTTGAATCTTTTAGGAAAAAGCCCTACTATTCAGTACAGTCCAACCTCGTTATAAAGAGCACTGATATAACAAGATCTTGTTGTTACAAGGTAGTTTTACTGGTCTCATCTCGTTGTATTTTGGCCCTGATATAACAAGGTTTCGATGCAAAGAGATAATTTCTCTGTTCCCATGGACCTTATTATAATGAGGTTTGACTGTACAATGTAATGTGGACAACAAGTATAACAATATATTATTACCAAGCTACAATCCAACAGATCGTGTTATTTGGCTCAAGGTGTGCCGTAATTATTATACTGGAAATACTATGATTTGTAACTTTCTTGCAAAAAAAAGAAGATTTAATTTGTGATAATATTCCCCAAATTTATCATAAATTCCACCAGGAATAGACCTGTTAAGAAATACTAATACACTTATACATGAACATATATTACAGATTTGCAAAATGACCTTTTGTTTAGAGACAATCTAATATTCTGTACATTCTCAGTATTTGTTCTTCATTGTTTTTCCCAATTAGTTGTTGTTGAATCAAGCAAAATTGAGTGATAAAACAACTTTACAAATATTGCGTAATAAGGAATTCATCCTAAATGGCAGTTTTTCATAGGGCAGTTTTCCATAAGTTACATTTCAATCCATAGATTTATTTCCTTTTCATACTATAATAATGAAAAAAAAATCTTCATTTATATTTCCATCCATCTTATTTAATTCATAAGCTGAGAAATGTATTTAGTAAATATTTTATAACAAAAACATCTCAAATATACGTTTCTAATAAACATTTAAAAAGATTGCAAATTGTGGTTTATATTTCAATTCTCGATTATTCAAATTGAGAACGATTGTCCTTTTTCATGATGATAGAGGAGGTATGATAATGGTGAGGAGGATTGAAGTGGAGGAGGAGGATGAAGAGAGGAAGAGAATGAGGATGTGGTAGATGAAGGACAGAAGAGGGTAGGGTGATGGGGAGAAGAAGGAGAGAAGATAAAGGGGAAAGGAGGAAGCCATGAGGAGATGAGAGGAGTGGTTGGGGAGGAAGGACAGCTGAGAGGAGGAGGAGGAGAGGAGTATGGTGGGAGAAAGAAGGAGCAGAACGGAAAGAGGAGGGAGAGGCACAAGAGAATTAATAATTCACAGCTTCACCTTGATATTTTTTCTCACTCTTTTTCATTTAAGGGCTTCATTATTTTTTTGCCTTGTTGCTTCATAAATGCCTTTCTCTGCATTCTGTATCTTTTCTTCCTCCACTCCACTTGAATTACGGAGAGAGAACGTCCATTTAGTTCTCCATTTCTTCTTTTCTAGGAGGATAGTCCACTAAGCCTTTCTCTTTGCCTGCATCTTACGCTCATACTCTTTTTCTCCATGTTACTGCATAAGTCTCTTGACATCTTACTTCATTTTTCCTTCTTTGTCTTTTCGAGCGAAGAAGTTCGTTTAGCCCGTCTCTTAGCCTGTAATTTTTGCTCATACTCTTTCTTCTTCTGTCTGTTAGTTGCGTAAGAATCTTGCTTCTCTTTCTCGGCTTTCTGCCGCTTCACCTCCTCCAACCGATTATAAAGCCTGTTAAAAAGTAAAGCAAGGTACAATTAACTTTACCTAGTTCAATTAAATGACCCCCAAAATGTTTTTAAGTGTAACATTTTAACCTCTTCTTAGTCATATTTTGGCTAAGTCAAACAGATTTATTTTGGTCCCAACAGATTTCACTTTATAATCTTGCTTTCTTACTTGGCTCTCTGCCACTTCACCTCCTCCAACCGATTACAAGCCTATTCAAGAAAACAAGGTGCAATTAACTTTACATATCAAGAGAACCTTCAATTAATCAAATAATAAACTAAAATCAGAGCAATCTTTAGAACAAAATGACCCCGAAATTGTTTTTCTTTTACCTCCTCTTTGTCATATTTTTTGTGGTCCTGATATTAGTGGCAGAGTAGCCTGAATAAAGGATGTGAATCTAATCATATACCTAAAATTACAGTGCATAATAAGTAATGTGTAAATGTATAGACGACAAAATACCTCTTTATTGAGAAGATATTCTTTTAATGATTTTCTAAAACCGATCGGTCTCCAAGAGTAAACATACTCTGTGGAAAATTGATGATTACGATGTAATACAGTATAATTACTCAATAAGAAAAATGTTAGTCAACAGGTATATTTATCAATATTTAGGACCATCTATGGACAATTTTCTCTTTCTTTCTAAGGGAGTGACTTATGGAATAAAATACTATCTGATATTACCNATCTGATCCCAACTATTAATATCTTATTGATTCTTAACTCTGCTATAAAGAGATTACTGCTATAACAAGGTATTTTCGATGGTCCCAAGCACCTCGTTATACTGAGTTTCCACAGTAATACAATTTTCAATAACAAATTAGAGTATGATCATGAATAAAATCAACCAATGAATGGCTCAATTATCTCCCCTAAAAATGATAATGTGTATCAAATTGTTTTCAATAGCACACCACCTCACACGCAAAATGAATGGGAAGTTGGATTTCACACACATACAACACGAAACAGCTTTTGCCTTGCATGCTATTTGGTGGCACCAAGTCCATGAGCAGTAGGTAGGCGTGATCGTTAGTTGGCCTGTGGTTGTGACATTTAAACTTAGATATGCCAGGATATGTAAATGAATCCTCTCCGAGTTTGTGAATACATCAGCTCATTTCACATCAATGTATTCATCCTGATCAACAGGAATCTATACCTTAATTCATGGTTCCAATATTTAGCAATGTAACTTTTATGAAACATACCTGGTCCAGGAACCCTTTGATCCAATTCTTCTGCAGCCAACTGTCCTGAACTAGAAGATTGCTTCCCTGATTGCCCAGGACTGGTCGACTCAAGCGTGACCTTCAGTTGACTTTCAGATTGAGTTAATCTGACCCGTGTACTACTGCTGGTATCTTGAGTGACCTTGAGATGACCTTCTGAGCGGGTGACCCTGGGGTCCGACCGCGGGCTGGTGTCCAGGAGGTCCCTCTCGTGCTGCTGGAAGGATAGCAGGGACATCGAGATGCTGGCCTGGGAGGATTGAGAGACATCAAGGGTGGATGGTACCTGGGGCTGATTGCATGAGAAGAATAAGATGACAAAGATCCAGAATGGTGATGCAATATATGTTCATGAACTCATAAATGATCAGAATTGAAATGTTGGGGTGTGCATGTATGAAATATATTCATCATCATCATCATCATCATCATCATCATCATCATCATCATCATCATCATCATCACCATCATCAACACCACCCCCAAAATCACAATAATCACCACCACTACTCTCATCATCATCCTCATCATTACTATTACCATCACCATCATCGTCATTATCATCATCATCATCATCATCATCATACCATCATCACCATCACCAATATATTCATCATCATCACCACAACCATCGCCACCACCACCACCACTACCACCACCACCATCATCATTATCATCATCATCATCATCACTTTCATCACCATCATCACCATCATCATCATCTTCATCATCATCATCATCATCATAATCATCACTACCACCATCACCATCACCATCATCATAATCATCATCACTACCATCATCACCATTGTCATGAACATCATCATCACCACCATCATCATCATTATCATCATCATCAACATCATCATCATCATCATCATCATCATCATCATCATCATCATCATCGTCATCACCGTCATCACCACCACCATCACCATCACCATCATCATCACCAGCCCTTACCTCCCTGGGACCAGGAGCCTGTAGGTTGGAGTCAACCGTGGTGTCCAGCGAAGAGGCGAAGGTAAGATCCGGCTCCTCCATGATCCCTGGTTCCATCATCTGGAGCTCGCTCAGAGACGGCAACGACTGGTCATCAAGACGAGACGAACCAACCAAGGACCGCTGTGCCGAGATATGTATGTAAATATTCAATTTTTAGTGCATATAAATCACAATTCTACCACACACAAAAAATGGCATTTTTTGCTATTACATCACTCAGGTCTGTGACTGGCAGCAAAAAATATAAGTATTATTTGTTCAATCTCACCTTCTGACGTGTGGAGAGAAGAGCATAACAGGCAGTAGAATATATTCAAACATCATCATTTGCAGCAGCATCATCTTATCATTATCATCATCACCATTCTCTTACTCCTCCTCATCACCATCATCACAATCATCATCACCACCCTACATCATCATCCTAAACATCATCACCACCACCGACCACCATCATTATCATCATCATAACAATCATAAAAACCTCATTATTATATCATTTTTATGAAAATTCCTCATGATCATCATTATCATCATCATCATCCTCTTCATCATCACCACTTCCATCATCATCCTTACCACCACCACCATCATCATCATTATTTTCACTGTTGGCATCATTGTCCTAATCATCACAATCGTTATTGAAGCTCTATGCTTTATTTATCTTTTTATCTCTTCATTTGTGGGGAAAATTACCTTAAGCGATGCTCTCCCGATTATTCTGACTGGTGACCTCGTCTCGGAGACTGATCCATCTTGTGACATGCTGTAGCCGCTCAGTGAGACATCGGAGAAGAGGGGCATTGTGATTCCTCTCTGTGTGCAATGCATCATCATCATCATCATCATTATCCTCACCACCACCA
>BQKZ01007433.1:7153-24909 GCA_036244855.1 Temnopleurus reevesii | reverse complement strand
AGCATATATAGTGGGGAACACCCCCCTCCACACACACACACATGTACAAACACACAAAGATATCCAATTAGCTATCATGCACACATATTCACGCACACTCTTTCATTGAATACTTAAACCATTAAAAGTTTCTTGTATTGCCCTAACAAAATCATTCATAAAACAATCTCATTTTTTTTCCAAACCATAACTTTATTATTCAATAATTCCACATTATAAAACATCAATATTAAATTTTACAGCAAGCAGGCACTCATTTTATGAATACTAAATGACACTTTTAATATTATAAATAAACATATTGTATGGCATGAAATGGTTGTGTATATAGCAATATGGAGTAGAAGGGAGTGTTGTAAGAAAGTTGCAGTTTGAACTAATTTGATGGAGGATAATCATAATGATAGAAAGAAATTTATTACAAAGAAAATCGATTGCAAGTTGCACTTGATCCCTCTCATCAATTTTTTGTGATTTATGCATCATCGCGCAAACTAATGGCCAATCAGGTTGAGACATGTTTCATAATTTGTATTTGATTTGTGACTGATTGCAACTTTCTGGCAACACCCACTTTTTTAGTCTTAATACAATAGCATAAATTCTCATGTAATCACTTATGTGAGCAACGCACATAAATGCAACTGGACGGCTTGTTTGAAAAATTGCAATGTGACTATGGCAAAGACAAATTTAAAACTTAATTACCCGTGTTCCGATAACAAGGTTTAACTCAACCCATATCTAAGTTAATGTTATTTAGACCATCGGTTTGACTTTTAGAAAGACACTGGCTAAATGACGATGGCTTAATCTTGGGTTTCGTTAAACCTTGCCATCAGAATACGGGCGAATATCTATTCTGTTATACAAAATGATCATGGCTAATTTCATGTCATAAGATAGTAGATCTGATTTGTGATGGCAATCCACCCTGACAGAAATGGAAGAAAAATGCATGCATGAACCCAGCTCTAAATAAATAACCTAGCAGTTTAATACAGTGAAAATTAATGAATAATGTAATGAATAAGTGCATTGCTATGGAAATAAGCTATTTACAAAGTACAAGAAGAAATATTAATCAATAATTCATATTAATCTTAAAACATGAGCCCTACTGCCTGCAATAGGGTACATATTTCATAAAGAATAGTCACCTTACAGCTGTATGAACAAAAAACCTAGTAAACTCATAAAGAAATAGAAAAATAACAATTTTCAATGCCCATACATCACTAAATTATCAGGTAGTCATTTCAACAATTGAAAGTCAGTAGATATTATTCCAGAATTTGCCCAAATGTTATGTGCTCCACTTCAGCTAAATGTTCAACACTTTTGTCAGCAAAATATTTGCTATGATTAAATCAAAATATATCGCAAATAATGGTACATGTATACACTAAAATCACTCCCAGTAACTGCAATTGATACCAGTAATAGAAAGAGGTAATTGCTACCTAAACCACTCACAAAATCATGAAAATAATCTGAAATCTATCCAACATAATTCCAAAGAAAATATTAGCACAAGTTTGGCACAAATACACTTGACAATATTTTCAGTTAAACAATATCGAAGATCTCTATATGAATGTTAAAGCTGCCAGTATACATAACTTCCTACAATATTTACTTTGTCAAGTAATAATCTATGAAAAGCTTAAATTGTAAGTTCACCATAAATTGTAATTCATACATCAATCAGTTAAAATCTGCTGAAAATCTAGTACGAAAAACCAAATTCATTCTAATCTTAATAAATAAATGCGTTTATATGGCAAGCCTTACTTCTTGGTCTTCTAATTTTTCAGTCCTACTCATTTCTTTCAGGAACATGATATTAAAGAAAATAATTCATATACAAAGGAAGAAAATAAAACCCAATGATGGAATCATTTGTTCTCATTAACACTGTATCATTGATGATATGATTTGTTCGTACAATTCTATAACTCTTCTCTTAAAGGCAGTCCGTCATGATTGACATAACCTTCGGTTACGAGCGCGCACGGACAGCGTGTTGTGTATTGGCAACAACGATATTTGAAAATCTCCTTGCTTACGCACCTTGCCAAGCTCAGAAACTCTCCGTACGACTTTTCGATTCCTTGTTGTCGTTGCGAGTAACTTTGATTCGTCCCCTCTTTGGCTTCGATTATTTTTCTAAAAATGTGCGGAACGCATACGTTTGCGACTGCCGAGCTGTAAGCTAGCGAAATAAAGCTTGCTCACTTGCTATTCCAGGTAAAAAATATGTGATTTTCGGTTTGGCAATCTTCGCAATCAAAATGGCAGCGGACAGTTTGGCTATAGCAACCGGAAGTCATGTCGATCATGACGGATTGACTTTAAAACCCTTTTTTCATTTTCAAGTGGCCAATTCTATGTGGAGAAATATTGCAATTAAATTAAACTTCTACTAATTAACATTCACAAACATTATTGCAAATGTATCATTATTGCAGTTTAGATATCATAACTTGTTTTCTCCTCTTTCGACAGACTTCTCTTAAATCCTTTGTATTATTGCTAAACTTCCAAACAAATAAAAAAAAAATCTGCTCAAGCATTTACAATACTTTTTCAATGTTTTTATATTCATCTTACAAAAATCTTTAAGAATTCATTGCTCGTTATGAATATTTCATAAATAATTCAAAATTTAATTTAATTCTTTCAATTTTTATTTTATTAACTTTTTCATTTTTTCAATCTTTCTGAATGACATCCCAAAAGAGGTATGACAGAATATAAATGATGTGATGCATAGACTTCTTTAAAATTTTTCCAATAAACATTAAAAATCAGCGATTTCAGTAAAATTGGAAATTTCTGAAAATTGGTGTCATCTCTCCGCGGACATCGGATCTAACAGGAAGCTGCAAGGACTTGTGGGATAGGATTGATGGTCACATGCTTCTTGGCGTCGTGGGTGTGGTCGTCAAAGAAAACGTCGCGGGCCTTGATACTCCTGAAAAGAGACAAATATTGGCAAACAGTTAAATAAGATGAATTGGTGATTACCTGTTGTAATTTGGCATTAAGGATTACTCTTTTAAGATTATCACTATTATTATTATTTATAGGGCAATTTCAACAAAGACAATCCCTGCAATTAATTGATTCAAATTCATGGTGTACAAGTATGACAGATATTTGTTTTCTATAATGGGCATCTTAGAATTCAAACACACAATTGTTTAAGTCTATTATTGTATGCATTTCTAAGTTCTCTATAGCATTCATTATTGATATTAATTCTATTGCTGTAAAGTGATTGAAATACATATATCCTATCCTTAAAAGACGGGTAAGACTGCTGAAATAAAATTTGGTGGAAAAGTAATTTCCTTACAGTTATCACAAAAGTCATAAGATTCTATTGAAACACGAATTTGGCATTTGGTGAAAAATATTACATTTCTCTCTAAATTCACAATGCCTGGTAGGTTGGGGATTGTGGTTAGATATTTCAGTGTGTTGCAAAATTGCATATTTATATTCATAAATCATTATATGTCAAGAATGAATATTGCCATTCTGTATAAATTAATACTACAGTAATATTGTGCTATGTTAATGATATCAAACAACTTTTATCTTACTATTTGTTAAATATATTCTATATAAAAAGATTAGATATTGATCTTTCTCAGAGTACAAATGTCTTGTGCATTGTGTGCAGGCTTTCAACCATAAACAGATTCTATTCTCTCACCTTGCGACGTATGGATGTAGATTCCTCAGCTGCTTTGTGGTATCGAGGGCGGGGCCGTACGAATGGACCGATGTGCTCTTCGTGAATCCATCGGGCAGCTGCTTCATCACGTTACCGAACGTCCTTCCAGCTCGAGCCTTTCCTCTGGGGTTCATGTCATAATGCCTGGGAAGAATTACAGAATAACATGGTTGATGTTATGATAATGTATAAACATTGGAAATATCCCACTGCTGCCACTAGTTTAAGAAGGAAAATGAAAGAATGATATGGTCGACAAATATTTTAGCATACATAAATTTTAGCAAATTCACTGTATTTCAGACCTTTTCACAAATCAGCGAGTTGTTATTTTCACATTTTGAAAGATTATTGTGCACAAGTCTATAGGTTTTCTTATAAGTGGAGAATTTTAGCAAATTTATGGTCGCGAAATTTGCGAAAATAAAACCACAGCGAAAATTTCAACTGATACAGTATGAGGATCGGACATATATCCCACTGCTGCCACTACTTATAAATAGCTCATCACAGAGCATTGGAAAATTACAACAATTATGTGTTTGAATTCAGAGTTATGTAGGCCGGAACATATCCCACTGCTGCCACCGGTTTAAGAAGGATTATTAATGATAATAATACATGTAATTCAATTCTGTAAATGCACAAAATTAATCAATCAATATGGAATTTGCTCTATTCTCTAGTCTACAGTAGATGACACTCTTTGATCTGTACATTTTCATTATGTACACATTGAATATCAATTAAATGAATTGTAAGAAAATTAGCATTCTCTCTGGGCTCCAAACTTTATGCATAGTTTAGATAGATATCCATCTTAAAATAATTCAAAATATTTGAATCACTCTAGTTGAAGTTTATTTTAATTGTTTTGTGAAAAAATCATGGAAACCTTTGAATTGAGATGATGCAGTAACTGGAAATTTGATGGTGAAATAATTAGGCCAATAGGTAATTTCTATGGAAACGTGTTATTCATTGGTCTTATAGTAGAAAAGATGAGGTATCATTTGGCATTCTACTGGAATAATTGGCATGTGAAAATTTCACCATGCCATGGATTTATTCTGCTTTTTATTTTTTGTCCATAGTTTGTCAGGAAAAAAATATATAAGAGTGCAATTTATCATGCAGTAATGATATTATGAAATTTTATGGATTATTTTCTTATTAATTGAATTGTTGCATAAATGGGTATAATTTAATGACCCATTGGAATACTTGAACTGACCTAAAAAGCAACGTTACATTACACTGAATGTAGACTCCTATTTTTAATTGCATTTTCTCTTCAAAATCATGTGAAATGTATAATGCCAAGATATCTGGATCCACAGGTAATGCAAAAATTACTATTTTAAAAATGGACACTGTGCCTATTTTACAAGGTTCCCACCTTCTGAGGGGAGCAAAATTTTCTAAATTGTCTGATAACTTTGTTACCCTAACTCACTCATTTCAACATAGTTTGATGAATCCTTAATTATAAAATGAATATTGTGTCAAATTCCCTGGTTTTCTCTGGTAAGATGAAAATTTGTTGAATTCCCCAAATTTTCCCTGATGTCAACTCATTTTCCAGGTTTTTCCCGGTAGATTGGAAACTTTTATATCGGGTAAATCTAACTCACTTGGTATCGTAGTGCGTAATCCATCTGTACGGCTCGACCGGAATCTGAACCTGCGGCTTATCATTGTTATCGCTGTATCCAGACATCTCCTTGTTCCCGACGAAGAACCGGCCCTGGTTCTCGTTAGCGCTAGGCGACGGACGTTGCTGACCCTCAAAGGACTTCTTGAAGATCGTTGAATGGTTGTCTGGATTGGTCATGTTGAGGTATTCGGCCGGGTCCTCCTTCCTGATCCGGTCCTCGACGCGTTCTGGGACCTGGTCCCGCTTCGTGTAGGCGTGTGACATGACGCGATGGACGTATAGTGGCTTGGCCTTCTCGTGTGTGAAGCCGGTCTCGTGTTCGGAGCGGTTTGCGATGCGAGGTAGTCTTTCGTCACCCTGTTTGAGTAATGATGAAATAAATATTAAACTAGCAAACAAGCAGAAATATTAACCTTCTGAATATTGGACTTTAAAGTTTGAATTCTTTGCTTGACTTTTTGCACCCAAAGGCAAGAAAAAATAATACATAAAAGAAAGACCACTTTACTTAAGACGCCGACTAATTACATCTACAAAAATTAAAGATCCCTAGCCCTCAGTAAGCAAGGAAATTTTTTTAATGATATCTTTATAGTATATGTGTCTCACTTTATATAATGAATAAAAAAGAGGCAAGTATTTTTTTGTCAATTTGATATTATGAGAGATGTTCAATGTAGTTTGCATAATCTTAAAATAATGTAAATGAAACTGGATCAAAATTATTCTCTCAAACCATGTGAATACTTGAAGACTGAGAAGACTATGAATAGGCTACCAACTGAATTGATTGTTTCGTGATTTAAATTAAATCATGATTGATCAATAATTCAATCTTGGAATAGAAATCACTTACCTTTGGTGCTTGTGATGGTAAGAAGGCATTCTTCATGACACTGGTTCCTGTTGGTCTGTCTGTCCATGTTCCCTGTGAAGAATAAAATATCAATATTATAAGAATTCTCAACTGCCAGATCCTTAGTGCTACCTCATTGCTTGATGGTGTACATTATGTAAGCTGTGAAAATAGTAAGCTTCAAATTCAACGTTTAGTGCTTCAAAAAAAGCTAAAATTCAATATATGACCTACACAGGCAAACTGTGTGGGAACAAAGCGTTGGTGGTACACTTTATTCAATTTTCATAGATATCTTTATAGTGCTTGTATGACTTTCTCCTTTTTTGCATTCCTTGTTGTTTTTCCATTAATCTGAATCTATCAGACTGCTTTTTAAGAATCTGTTTTAACCCATAAATGCATATATTTTTAAATATTCAAAAGGTTGAATCAATAAATGTAATTGGCCCATCTATTTATTGACAATTTTTTTTCTCTTTGCATTAAAGGTTTGAAAAAGATGCATGACATGCGTTATATAACGTGACCAAAATTTGCCAATTTGCAAGGAAATCACTGTTTAGTTTAAAATTGAAATCTTCATAACTTTCTTATTTATTGTCTGATTTACTTCAAACTTTTTTGATCTGTTCGTCAGACTTTTTCACTTTTAATCCAAGCAAAATTTTTCTGGCCCAGACCAAGTCTTTAATTGCTCAAAGTTTAAGAACTTGGATACCTACCGGCAAGTTGTTCTTGAATGGGGATCCTGGATGGAATGAGATTGGTTCTACGTTGTACGCGTGAGTGTAGCCGGATCCCTCCTTAGGGCCGACGGTCAGAGTGGAGCAATCCTCTGTAAAATGCAGAAGTAATAAGTGGTTAAATGAATATTGAAGTAGTAGAAAATACCAAAATTATGGGCCTCCATGCATTTTATTGTGTTTCCAATATTTTTGCCAATTCACAAATATTTCTAGGCCTACTCATCACACTAGTTATCAAAGCAAAAGTCACATCATATTTGCTACCATGTGAAGTATCTTAAAATTGCTTTACATTTGGCAAATTATAAAAATATGTATAAATTTTTACATATCATTTATAATTCATATAGTAAAAGTTTTATTTTGAGTGAGTTATCTCATACTATTGCAAGAAAAGGATTTCTGACTAAATTTTAGGAATCGGTATGGATACATAGTTTTTTTAATTCCTTTTTTTTCTAATCAATTATTCTTTTTTCAAAAATCAGATAAACAAAGAAAATTACATCACACTACTATCTATGACTTTGATCAAATATCATATGGTCCCAGACTCTTACTTCTCTCAGATGGTCTTCCCATAAATCTTGTCTTGGCCTCGGTGCTCATGAAGTTTGGACCATGGCCAGCATTCTCCAGTGAGACAGGATCCTTCGCTTGTAGCTTGTACAATAGAGGGCGATGTTTGGGTAGGACACCGTTTATCTTGACGCCAAGACCATGGTCACGTGTGTTGACGAAAACTCTCCTCACCTGCGCAAATGGAGATTGAAAATGCATCATGCAAAAAAAAATCATGATTTGATAGAATATGCAAACACAAATTGTACATTCAATGCAAAGGACTAGCGCAATTGAATATATTTAGTATAATAATTATGCTTTATAAATCCCTGTATATTATTATAATTAGTAGTAGTAGTAGTAGTAGTACTTGTTTTTATTTTTAATCTTAAATTGCTTTGTTAACATGGGTAAGAACATTAAATATGCGCCATAGTGTATATACCATTCTGTATAACTATAATTTTACATTGGACATGCATATTTTTTTTTTGTCGGACTATGGAACTAATAATTGACTAACAATCAATCAATCAATCAATATATTCACTTTATATTGCAGGCTATTTTTATTATTATCATTACTAGTATTATTTATCTTATTACATCTGTTCATGACCTAACAGATAAGAACTCTTAAAAGCACAGTAGAATATATTCAAATAGGTTCAGCGCTATATAAATGTCATATTATAATATGTTATGTTACATTACGATCATGACGTAACTTCTCTGCCTCAATATTATTTTGGTGGCAGCAGTGGGATATATCGAAATGTCAATAGAACATAAGACTGGTATCCTTTCTCATTCTTACCTGCCCACTTGTAGGATAGGTGATAGGGTCCTGTTGTGTGAAACCACTCTTGACTTGGTTCAACTCCTCTGGAAAGCGATCTTTTCCGTTTGAACGTATCGAAGGCTTGAAATGCATCGTGGTAACGGAGTTATAGTTGTCCTTGATAACATTCCTAAAAGTTAAGAAAATGGGGAATGTTATTTGTTGAAAGTTATAGTACATGTATCTAAACCCTTAAAAAGTCAATGAAACATTTTTAAAGTAAAAAATGATTGATGTAGAAATTTTAAACATTTTTAGACATATTTATAGTACTGATTAATCATTTTGTTCATCCTCTAATCGGTAATCTTGCAAAAACAATATACAGTGATGAAAATGCCTTGAGATAGCACTTAAGATTTAAATAGAAAATTAAACCCCCATGAAAATTTTAGCTCATAGTTGTATCATTCTTATTCAAGAGTCTTTCACAAAACAATATCGCAGACAAAATTTCCTGAACATTTTCTATCAATCATCAAGTAGCTACACTCAAGTTCTGCTGAATGTCTTGAAAAGTAGAGGAGCTATTATCAAATAATGCACATTCTGTCACCTGATTTCATAGGGGGGCTGTAGCTACTTCCCGGGTCCATGGTCCCAGCCACTCAATATATTTAAAGTATGCTTTAAGCAAATGCTACAACACTTACCCAATAGCAGGGTTATCGACCTCATCGATTCGCTGACTGTAGTAAACTCCGGGTCTGAAATTAGACTGGTATCCGGTACCTGTGTGCTTGGTTGTCCGCGGAACGAACGGCTCGTGCGCGGCTCCGTACGACGTCGCGTACGACGTGGAGTAGAACTTCATGATGTCGGCGTCGGGGCCTTGCGTGGCGGAAACGTGGGCCGTGGGCTGACCGACCGGGAGCCTTCCCATTATGGCTGGCATGGTGAATGGAGGGATGGATGGAGGCTGGGGTGCGAAGAAGATGGATCTGTAAATATAGGAAAATATATCAGCTTATAATCAATTCAATTCAAAGTTTATTTTTTAATTTCCAACATAATATTACAACGTATAAAGTAGAAATAGATATAGTATAATACAATATATATGATGATGATGGTGGTGGTGACAATGATGAAAATAAAGATGATGATGCTTGGTACTTGGTTGAAATTCCCAGCACTCCAAACAAACAAAATTAACTAGTAGTGAGGTAGGTGAAAGTGTCCTAATTTTCGAGGATTTGTAATGATGATAATGATGATGATGAAAATGATATTAATGATGGTAAACGATGCTGATAGTAATGTTGCTGCTGATGAAGATGATAATGATGGTGATGAATATAATGATGATGATGATGATGATGGTCAAGTTATTGGTGCTGAAGATGATGATGATAACATTAATGATGATGATTTGTGCCATCATAAGCTGGTTGAGTGTAACACAAATGCAACAATTAAGTGCAACAAACAAATTTCTCATTTGGTCAGGGCTATGAAATATTTATCTGTACCAATGACCATCTCAACACTTTATTACATGTAGGCCAAGTTCAAGTTCCATTAGTGGAACTCACTATGGACCAAAAGACTTAATGTAATCATCCAGTAAATAAATTGGATAAAAATACAACAATAGTTTGGAGGCAGTTTGGTTTTCCCAACACTTAGATCTAATGATTAAATTTTGAAGAGAATCTCCTGTGGATTTTGACGAAAAATTCAGCAATACATAATTAGTATACATGATTTATATTATTAATCATGTCTCTAATCAAATTAGTATGCTGTTATTATAGTTTATATTTCTCCAGTTATAGTTTTAAATTATCAAAGTGCACCTAAATTCTAACCAATCGAGTACATATCAAGGTAGATAATTATACTATTGGCTAAACAAATACATATGATAATTTTAATTATCATATGTATTTGTTTAGTATAACATTTCTTTAGTTTAGTACAATTATTATTTAGTTTAGTATAGCATGCCATACAAACACAAAATCGTATTATGATATCAATCCAATTAGATAATATAGTTCAGTTCGTGTCAGAAAGAGAAAGAGCGATTGTAACTTAGGGTGGAAGTATATTTCAACCATTCCACAACCATAAATGAATGAAATTTCAGACTCTATGAACGCTTTTTGGAATGATTATGCGATAAAAGTCTGTTAAATTTACAAACTTACCTGCTGGAACGCTGAAATATTCTCTGAAGTCCCCTGAATCGGCAGAAAATGCCAAAAATCGCGATGAAATATCCAGAAATTAGAAAGGAGTCCGGTTCTGATGCTACACTAAACACGCCCCATAAACAACACAAGCTCGCTGTGTGTAGTGTGTTGCTACGAGTAACCAACATGTGCTCTCGGTCAATATGAATATTCATGACTATACATTATTTGCATAAGAATACGCGGAAAGTGTACGTCATGCGCTATTTTGGGGTGTGCCATGGTTCATGAATAATTCATGAAGGTGAACTTTACGGAAGCTGGTACACGCACACCCGAAAAACTGGAACAAAATTGAAGTTCAAACGGAATAAGGATATGATGAATACATTATGTATGTGGGAAATACATGTTTAGCTTTTAATGAGAAACCTCATATTCAATGACAAAGTGAAGCAAAGGAGAAAAATCAACACGAGAGCTTCGCAACAAAGCTACAATACGGTCCCAACTGATCGATTTCGTGTAAGTAAGACTTTACTCCTAACTTTTGTAAACAATGTATTTGCATGATTGTATGATGATTGATTTGACTTTGAGTTTTCGCTTTAATTTAGAATGATCTATTTAAATAATTATATGGATTTACAGAACCATAACACTGTTTTATAATTAAAGTATGTTGTTTCTTGAAAGAATCTCTTTTGATGACTTACTGAACTTGAAGACTTGAAGTGAAGACAAATTAATGAAATTCATTTTACATGTTTTAATTTTATGAATAAACAAGTGATACAAATACAAAAACACGCAAGTAAGTTACTAAAGTCTAGCAATAATGACACTTGTTGTTTATTCTAAATCTAATCTAGGTTTGATTGCAGCCATTTGATATTAAACTCGCTCATAGAAATACAGAAAACAAGGGAAAATGTTTGTTAAGATTGATGAAGATTAAGAGTTAGTTTGTGAAATTCTTATTCTCATCATTCATTGATGCATCAAACGTATAAAACTGTGAGATGACAGATTTAGGTAAAACGGATACAAAACAAGTCAATATCTAGGCGTACTGAGTCACTCCTGCAGGTCAAAAGTTGCCTCACCTGGCCTTGTTTGAACAGATTAAGATCACAGATGGGGAGGGGCAGGGCAAACATGCTGAAGAGGGTTTACACTGATAGCCCTTCTTCTTCATTCCTTCCGCATTTTTTTTTCTTCACATCGTTTTCTTCTTCCTCTTCTTCTTCTTCTTCATGTTGTTCTTCTCTTTCTTTTTCTAAATTCATTTACTTCCTACCTTTCCTATTTCCTTTCTTTCATTCTTCCCTAAAGTTATTCCTTCTTCTTCATCGTAATCATCATCTTTCTTTTTCTCCTCTTATTTTTTTCATGTATTCTCTCGCCATGTTTGACTCCTAAAGTTTCTGGTTAATAAGTGTATCTTTGTGGGGTTTTATGACACAAAGTGATCAGTAGGATATGCATAATTATTTTCAAATATTTTATGTCCCGTTTTATTTCCTAACAGATCGCATAACATAAACCATCCCTGAAGGTTTAAAAGGGAGAAAGAGTTGCCATGGATTTTGGATCCTCACACATCTTCACTGAGGTTGATTCCGATCCTGAAGAGATCACAGCTGCTGATTTGAAAGCTCAGTAAGTCATTTCAAATAGTTACTCAAAAATATTTGAATAATGATAATATTAATATACTATTCTTATAAAGCGTTAATTACCTCTGATAAAGGTCTCAAAGTGTCCTACAGTTAATGCAGCATTATGTACACTGGCTTTAGCTTAGCAGCTTGTCAGGCGCTTACACATTTTGAGGAATATATTCCTACCTGGTACCTATTCATCTCACCTGGGTTGAGTGCAGCACAATGTGGATAAATTTCTTGCTGAAGGAAATTAACGCCATGGATGAAGTAAAAGAGCTTGAGCTTTCGAACCTAGCAGAATCTTAATCATCAGAAAAATGACAAGGAAATGAATTGAACACATCATTATATAGAGAAAAGCTTTTCCTCTCACGAAGGAGACAGGAGTCTCCGAAAATTCTGGACAATTTCGAATTTATATAAATTGACCAAAATTAATGCACAGCCTTGTTTCTTTAGTAATGCCAATATCTTAACAAGTATATATGTTTTGAGAAAAGCTAACATACTTGTGTGTTCACTTCATTTCATTGTCAATTTGCATGAGATTAAGATTCTATGATTGAAAGCTCAAGTGCTTCTGTTGGATAAGCAGTTTCAGCAGTTCTCTTTATTCATTAAAAAAAACTTAAGAAATGTGTGCATAAGTAGTCTTGAACATTCACCTCAATCGGATATCAGGGCTAATGAAAGCAATTGCTCAATTAACCAGAGATGTTTTCTTATTCTCCTTCAAAATGGCAAGAAGTACTTTTTTTTCCTTTTTACTGTGATTTTTTTTAACTATTTAGTTAGAACCAATATGAAATTAATAAATGTTGATTGATTATCTCATCATCACAATGGAGCATTCATGTCTTTTAGAAATATAATTGATGGGAATCAGGCTTGATGTTACTGAACATTTCAAGACACACAAATATTTCCAGAGTATAAGTCTCTAAAATTTATTGTTCTGCAATTTTCACTTCCAGAATATCCATGAAAGTTTAGAAACTCTAGAATAAAATACTAAGATGCACAGTATATAAAGCTAGAAACTTTTGTTTGTGATAATGTTTTTAGATTTTTTGAAAATTTACCTTTTGTATTGTGACTGCAATTTTCACTACAATAATATCCATGAGAATTGAAAAGCTCTAGAACAAAACTCTAAGATGCACATTATGTAAAGCTAGAAACTTTTGTTTGTGATAATAAAGTACGTATGTACAAATAAACCTCATATATTTTCCAACCTTCTCCTCTCATCTCGTCTCTTTTGTACCTCAGATATGGCGTATATCAACCATTGGGGTCGACCCTCTCGATGCCCCAGGCCAGGCCACCTATCAACAGTGTGAGCCAAGCAGAAGGTACTATATCAAATACATTAATGTTATTTATTTATAGTATATTAACATCAGCTGTTTTTTGTGTTATTGTTATTTGTACTTCATCCTGCATGCACAATGTCTATGTTGGTTTACTATTGAACCCTTCCACCCTAATAGTGTGAGCCAAGCAGAAGTTACACTTTTGTATATCAATTACATTAAAGCCATTGTTTAACATTGTTTTCATTAAAAAAAATTCTCAACTGCCAGATGATAGAGGTTATCTGAAAGATTGATGGTGCATATAAACTAATTTGGAAAAATATCAGGCTTTAAAATCGACGTTTAGTGCTTTAAACAAACAAAAATGTAAAACGTTGCCTCTACAGGCTTTGTACTGCAATTAATGCGTGGGTCCTACGCTTTAATTCAATGTTCATATCTATCTTGATAGTGCATGTATAACTTTCTTTATTTTTGCATCCACTGTTGATTTTTCATCTATCTGAATATATTTAGATAGGACAGACAGCTTGGTTTGAGAATTTTTTAAATTGTGCAACTGCAATATTAAACAGTGTCTTTAATTTAGAACATTTAACATCACCTGTTTTTGTGTTCATTGGCTGTTTTTGTGTTCAACATTAACTGTTTTCATTTTCATTTTGTACTTATCATGCATGCACAATTAATGTATTCAAGGTTGATTTCCTGAGTGATTAATAGAAAGTGATTAATAATCTATTCTTATAAAGCGCTCTTACAGAGCTACCAATCAGAGCTTTATTACAAAAGCATTAATACAAATTATATTCCTAATGATTTAACAAACTATCAAAGTACTGGTTTAAGATGGAAAGAGCTGAGTTTTTAGGGTCTTCTTTAAAGTTTCTTCCATATTACAGAGGTTGACAATCGAATAAATTTTGTGTTTTGGTTATCAATAACTCTTGAATCAGGGTTACGAAAAATATGCAAGAAGTATGAGTGGAAAGATAAAAATATTCTACACAAAATCTGACGAATGCCATTTTGAAACCTCTTGTTGCTTGATGCAAGAAATTTGAAAGATTAATGTAATCACTGATTTCCTTAACTTGGCACACATTAAACAATTGAAAATCACTATTTTTCCAAGCAATTAGGCTTTTCTTTCATTTTTTTTCTTTTTAACACTCTTATTGATGATCTAGGTAGTCACTTGGTAATATCAAGTTGCCAATTTAGAGAAGAAATAGTGATTGAATTTGCTGTAATTTGATAAAATGATTCTCATCCTGAATAGGATGAATATATTCAATGAATACCAGTACTTCTGATTAAGAGGTTGTACTTGACAATCTGAAAGTGTGTTTGAGGGTCCTCCAAACAAAAACTAACAATATAAACTAATATTGTTGTTCAAATTGATAATATGGTGCTTTCGATTTCAGTCAACTGTGACGAAGGGCACGTCGACTGGAAGTAGTACGTCATAGTTTTGCGCATCTGCTCATTGTTACGTCATAGGAGGTTGCGCATGTAATAATAAGAAAATGCTTAAAACTATGACGTCCTACTTCCGGTCGACTGTGACTGTGACTGTGACGAATGAAATCTAAACCTTCATAATAACAACTAAAGGAATTTATACATCTGGGTTTACTGCAATTGCTGGTAAATTGATTTGATTGTCCTCAGTTTATAATTAAGTTACTGTAAAACCAATGTCAAAGCGTACATAATCTTTTTGCAAATGCACTGAATTTTAGACAAATTTACATAATAAGGGCTGTTATTTTCACATTTTGGATGTTCATCGTACACAGATCCATGGGTCATGAGTGAAAAATTAACAAATTCATCATCAGAAAGTTCACGAAAATAAAGTTTCAGCTTAAACAGTACACTCCTACTGGCTAATGTCATGGATAAATATGTTTTACCATTTGCTCAAATGCATTTTGTGATGGAGGTCAAATTTAATGTTTATAGGAAATCGTAAAGCTTTAGGAAACTGCACACACATTGCAGAGAAATGTCAATTCACTCAAATTAATGAAAGTGTGATCATAATGACGAATCTAAGTTTGAAAGTGTTTATCATTCATTATGAAATGGAAGCGATTCCATCTTTCCATATTTAGCCTATTAATTGAGGAAATATTGCTGGTGTAACAACGATTTGACAAAATCATTGAATATTTTTGGAGCCTGTAACATAAAATAGACATGTTTAATTGTAATTTAGTGATATCTGTGTACTACATGTTTTGCCATAGATTTACAATTGATATTTATCGAAGGTTTAATAGCATATTTTAGGTTACAGGCCCCTCAAGTACTTCAATAAATTTTAGCCTTTATCCAAGCATGGTGGCATGTTGATTAACAGTGCTTGTCCGAGATGCTGTGAAAAAAAATTCACAGGCATACTACATGTAGGGTAGGAATGGAACCCATGACCCTCCGATGACTAGACAGGTGTCTTACCATTAAACCACTGAGAGGCTTATGCAGAATAGTTTAAGTAATAAATCATAACTTGAAGTGAGCATCCGTACATATGTAGTGCAATTCAGAATAATTTGCTACCTGTTATCGCTATGAAAGCTCAGAATAATAGTGATCACACCGCAATCCCATTGTATATTTAAAGGAATAATTTTTCACTAGTATTTAGTTTGCAAAATAGGTATTTGGGTGTTAATTGTTCAAATAGTATAAGAATGAAAGGAAAAGATATGTAAAAATTATCTTGCTGTGATGTTCAATCTTCAAGAGCTTGTTCATATCCAACTCCAATAAGGAATAAATGAATGAAACTTCCTGGTTTTTTTATCTGATATCTTATATGACACACTTCTTGGAATGTGCTATAAAATGTGGAATTGATGAATTCAGTTTTAGTGCTGAACTGCCAAAACATGCACATACATGTATAGGACAAAGGTTCACTTTAACTGGGTATCAACTCGGTATTTGACAGCCCCAATGATGCACTGGAATGCTTATTGCAGTTTGTGTGGTGTTTTTTTAAGGGGGGGCAGGGGTAGGGAGATATGGGGTGGGGGTATGGAGTAACACCCCATGTGGAACAGGGAGCTAAGTAAAATTTGACACCTCTATGCTCATTGGAGACAGATCTGTTTGTGATATTGGAAAGGGATAATATTTTATGGGGGATATATAGGAGTGTATTTATTTAATGTGAGGGAGGGGGAAGAGCCCCCTCTCCAACACTGCACATGCACTAGATGATATATAGAAGTCCATGCACATTTTAATTTCTGATCCCCAAATTTCATGGTAAAGAACATGACTTTTGTGATTTTTGTATGTAATTTATTCATTATTTGTAGCATGCATTTTCTTGTGATTTTGTGTGTATATCACATAATCAGTGTATTGACTTCTTTAGATTATAGATGGATTGAACTAATGTTATATATTCATAGAATTATCATAATTTTTCATTTCTCGTTGTGTTCAGAGTATTGCACTTTTTGTTTATATCCCACTACACTTCACATCAAGTAAAACATGCTGTTTTAGTGTAACAAGTCATAAATATGTTTTTGCACTGTGTATTTTCATGTTGTACTACATGTACACCTCAACCAACTTTGATCCATTACTAAAGTTCTGAATGTGTTTCTATCCTGTCTATGGGGGTGTTGCTCAAAAGTTGCAATTGATCGCAAGTTGCAGTTGATCGGAACGTGCCAATCAAGATCATTGTTTCATGCGCGTCTTGTTAAATGCGCACACCACGCGCGAATGGAAATGCGCGTTACAATTTTCAAAGTTGCAGTTGATTTGCAGTTGATTTTGAGCAACACCCCCCATATCTCATATTTGACTGGTACAATTCACCTCTCTACTCCTCCTATCTCCTCATCTTCTCTTCCTCCTCTTCCTCGTCCCCCTCTCCATTGATTGTCTTTCTCATTCTCCTCAACTCTTGTCTTCCTCATCTTCCTTTTCAACCATCTCATTCTCATTCCCTCTTCCTCCCTCTTCTCCTAATTTCTCTTTGTCTTCTTCTTCATCTTCCCCTTCACCTCCCTTCTTCTTCCTCCTCCTTCTCTCCATATCCCTCCTTCTTTTCTCCCCCCTCCTCTTCCTCCTATATTCCCCTGTCTATCCCCCTTCCTCCTCTCAATCCCCTTAATTTTCTTTTACCTCTTCCATCTTCTAGCTGCTCCTCCTCCTTCTCCTCCTCCTCCTCCTCCTCCTCCTCC
>BQKZ01007430.1:2335-16384 GCA_036244855.1 Temnopleurus reevesii | reverse complement strand
AGAGTTAGGCATTTATTTATTGTATTCATACATTATGTATTTACTTTAGATGTATAGTATATACATTCGAAGACGAAATTGGAGGACAAAAATATTCCGTCGCTTTAATCAAACCTTTACATGAGTTTCACTAAAGTCACAGTAAAGATTCGATAAATTTTGCTCAATAAATTAAGTATCAAAATTAAACAAAATTACAACTCTTATCGGGACACTCGTTCTTGAATAATTGTGTTTAGCCCTTTGTCGTTTTGCGTAATTTCACGTGGACAGCACAACATGACTAACTGGTTTGAAATGTGGCAAATGTGCTTTTGTAAAAGTACATTGTTTCTGTCTAAGTTACTTACCAAAGACAATGGCAGCTATCGTCCAAATGCTCATCATGGATATGTGGTAAATAACAGAAAATAATTCCAACACACCTGCAAAACGCGAAGGTAATACTAAATGGATGGTCTCGATACAACATATAGTATCTAACTTCTACTTCAAGCTAGTCGTAAATGCAATTGAGGCATTATTATTATTCCTTTTGTGTTTGTTGGCGTGATTACATCTGGGAACATGTATGTGGGTTTGTCTATGGGTCAGTGCGTGAATGGTGTGTGTCTGATCGTTGGAAAAGGATACGATACTTAGGCCGTGCTGAAAATATTTACATTCTCCTTATTAGAGCAATTAATTCACTTTCATTGTTAATAAATCTTCTTATTGTTAATCACTCATTAAAATCATTTTCATCCAATAGTTTATAATTTAATCTTTTATTCTAGATTTATTCTGAAGCTTTACAATCATCGGTTATAGTTGTTGAATATCTATCAAATGGAATTCGATCATCACTAAATAGTGCTTTATTTGAATGAAAAAAAACAAAGGGAATAATAAACAATGAGAAGTGAAGAGCGTACGTGGTAATTTGAAGTCAATTCTCTAAAATTATGATCTCCCGACCTCCCCTTCGTGAATACACAGCAGACATGTTGATCTGAAATTATGAATTGCACAAGGGGTGATATTTTGAATGTAGCCGGCGCGCACAATAAAGGCCCGGGCACACCAAACACGGCACGGCATCACGGCACGGTATTTACGGGATTTATCCCCTGTGATTGTCCAATTGTGAAGCACCCTTTGCGCGGAGGAGCGCGCTGACCAATAGCAACTAAGATAGCGCGTTTATACCGTGCCGTAATGCCGTGCCGTGTTTGGTGTGCCCGGGCCTTAACGCACCATTCCGCAAAAATTTATCATAAACATGATAAATGAGTGAGAACAAAAAATTATTCAATAGATGATGACAACGGATCCTACGGGTGTTAACACTATACAAGCTTTGGTAAACGTAAAGATCGAACAAATACTATTTCTGACAACATGGATGAACCTTGTCTAAAACGTTTTAGTATCTCAGGTTTCCTCCTTATAAGTGGATTAACGATTCTCTTCTTCATAATCTGCAATAAGTTATTTGGAGAGGGTAAAAAATATCCTCCTGGTCCGATTGGCTTACCTATCTTTGGGAATTTGTTAAGCTTGATATTTTCTAGACGACAGTACCACGAAGTGATCAACCAATGGAGTCATGAATATGGACCCATCTTAAATCTGAAACTGTTTAATACAAGGTTGTATGTACTAAGCGACCACACTTTAGCTGCCCAAGCATTTTGTCATTCCGACATAATGAACGGAAGAATGCAGATGGCCATCGCAAAAGAACTTACAGGAGCAGATAATAACGGTAGGTATTACCAGGGCGGTGTTTCACCAAGCTGTTCTTAAAGGAGGACTCCGGACCAACATTTTCATGCTTTGATTCAAGGCACAAAAATCAGACAAACAAATATAAAGAAGTTTGAGCGAAAACGGACAACAAATAAGAAAGTTATGAATATTTGAAAAATATCTTAAGATTTTCAAAATAGTTATATTTTTGGCCAATTTGTAACTATAGGTCACGTGACCTGACGTGTTGATGACGTAGGTTCGTCACTTCTCTAGAGTGAGTGTATTATCTCTTTGTGTTTTAATGTTCTGTTTAAAAGCCATTTGGTGCAAAATAGTTCCTTTTCTCGATGAATTCATCTCTTTGAATATATATTCTTGATTTTGCCTTCTGAAATATTGTTTACGAAGAAAAGATAACAAAATTATATAAATAAATATGATTTTAATAAACAATACGTTTAATAAGAAATATGTATTTTGTGTCATAATTATGCTTGCAAACTAATGTTTACTACTGTAAATCATGTTAAAGGAATGTTCTTTGGATTTACAATGACCAAAATAATACAAAAAAGAAAATCTGATTTAAAAAACAATAACATACATGATAAATTGTACAAAAACAATATTATATAAAAAAAAATAATTATTGACAAATCAATTGTTCATATTCATGCAATCAATTTATAGCAACATTGAAATCGATAGAACAAAATATGTCATTGAATTAATGTTGAAAATATTCAAATTCTCTTAATTAGAGCAATTCTTTATATGAATAAATCTTCTCCTTATTGATTGTTTATTAAATCATATTTATTCCATAATTTATCATTTCATCTTTCCTATAAAACTTATTTTGAATATATATATTTCTTGAACATAATTGCTTGATATGTGTTAAACATTAACCATCAACAAAAATTTCTCTAAAGATTAAATAGACGGACTAAAAAGCAATTATATATAATAAGCCCATTGCAGAGAAGTGACGCACCTACGTCATCACTATTTGATGTCACGTGATGCAAAGTTGCCAATTTGGTAAAAATATAACTATTTGAATTATTTTCAAAAACCTTTCAAAAATTCGTAACTTTCTTATTTATTGTCCAATTTTGCTCAAACTTTTTTTGATATGCTCGTCTAATTTTTGCGCTTTTAATCAAAGCAAGTTATTTTTGGCCTGGAGTAACCGTTTAAAGTTAGGCACAACTTTACGTTCGACTGGTATCAATTCTTGCACTGAATGCGCGCACTATTATGAATTATTACGCACAAGAAGGGATACCAGTCGAACGTAAAGTCGTGTGTTAACTCTTTCTTATCTTGGTGAAACACGTCTCAGATCTGACCATTCCATCTCTTTCAAAAAATAAGATACAGGTGGCCATCCTTTGTTGTTTTTGTTTGCCATTTTTAAGTGAAACAGAAAATATAATAAATTCATTGTAAAAATGAATTAATGATTAGTTAAAACGTGTTTTACATCATGGTCCTGACAACAAACACATTAACATAGAAGCGCAAGAACATTATAAATTATAAGTACATTAAAGAAAAGGGAAAAGGCAGTGGAAAGGCGAGAGAATCAAATTAGGGGTTGAAGGGGGCCGCTTAAGGGGTTCGACAAATAAAATGCGATGATGAATAGATGAAAAAATGGAAATAACTGATTAAATGAACACAGTCTCAAATAAGTGGAAAAAAACAAATTCTCGGCAGCCTCTTATATCCGACCTTGAATCATTATTGAAAACATTGAACATTGAAATGTTTTGTCCTGTTAAAAAAGTCATCAGTTGAAAGTGCATTGATGAAGAAATAGATAACGGGCCATTGAAAATTGAATTGTAATTTTTTTTTCTATATTAAACCTATGAATATTTGAATGCTCAATATGTCGATGTCGTTTTATGCCTTGCTTTGTCTATTAAGACAGGTTTGAGGCCCCAGTACACCAAACACGGCACGGCATAACGGCACAGTTTTTATGCCGTATCTTGGTTGTTATTGGCCAGCGCGCTCCTCCGCGCAAAGGATGTTCAACAATTGGCTAATCACAGGAAAGACATGGCGTAAATGTACCGTGCCGTCATGCCGTGCCGTGTTTGGTGTGCTCGGGCCTTTAGACTAGTAACTGCGGGCCAGAGTAATGACATGATGATGATAATCATGATGATGAAATTAAATTTAAAGGCATTTCTCATTCAATTCTGAATATTTACGCCACTGGAGTGGCGCCTATTATAGTGAAGAATGTCATATGATTAGTCATTGCCGAGTGCGCTGCAAGATGCACGTTAAAGCTAATCCCCAGACACATATCTGCATATAGAAGCCCGGAAGCAACACGATTCAACACGATTCTGTGTTCGGAGGCATTTAACTATGAACTGAACAAGAGTCGTGCTGAAATCGTGTTGCTTCCGGGCTTTTATGTGTTCACCTGTTCACCTATCCCTTAGATTTGGGATCCGTCGGGGAGGAGCAGAGGATCTCCTAACCACAGCTCTCCATTCCTATCTATCTTCAGCTATCCGTAAGGTATTTCTTAGCTCAAGTCCTGTCCACTCTCTGAAGTTGTCTTCCCAGCGTTTCCTTTGCCTCCCTCTCCTGCCTCCATTTGTGGTACCCTGCATGATGGTCTTGGCAAGGCCAGATGAACGAGTGTGGCATAAACCAAGGAAAGGAGGACCCCAACGAAAAGCTTGATCCCAGCAAGTTACAGGCACCTGGAGTCAACGCGGACTTCTCGGCAGACCTTCAGGCCTAGCTTTGAAACAACAGCTGCCCAGATGACCGATCTCCTTAAACACCTCCTGAGAAACAACATCATGCAAACATCTAAGAAAGCTCTTAGGTTTGTCATCAAGAGGAAAAGATGCAAACCGGTTTTGCGATGATTTGGCATCATCTTCCACTTATATTTCTTATTCTTTACAGGAATTCTGTCATCTACTGGAGATGTATGGAAGGAACAACGCCGCTTCTTTCATTCAATATTCAGGAAAATTGACTCAGATGTAATGAGGTAATTTTCGATTCTGGTAGCAATTAAGAGTATTAATGATATTATAATTATGAAATGCATTTCAAACGACAAAATAATCATTTCAACATCAATATAATTTTCCGTACATTCGGTCCTAAACGTATTTTAGAAAGAGGTAATTCGAGTCATTAAATAGTCCAGTTGAGGACTATGTGTTCTTATAGCACCCAGCTCCGCGTATTATCTTACGCTGAACACACAGGACTGCATATCATCGATCAACCGCAGAGTAAACCCCTCTGATTGGGCCTCTTCACATAGGCTCAATTCAGAGAGGTAAGCATGATCAGCTGATCGGAGGGTAATGTAAGGGCTTAGATCCGCCGAATATTATGGAAGTTCTCGAGAGGGCACTATGTGCCCACCACCCCCGCTTGGACTACAAATACATCAAAATAGCCTGAGCGTTTTAGGGTTCATACATTGACACTTTGCCTTCAGGAATGTCGGACAAATCTGTAAAGCTGTAATGATGTACTTATCTTTGAAATTTGTTAAATTTGCAGATTCGAGGAAATTGTCGGTCTTGAGACAGAGCGGTTCTTGAAAATAATTGAGGATATAAAAGGCAAGAGCTTCGATCCGTCCAACCCTATAACCATCCCCATTGCCAACATCATAACAAGAATCACTACCGGAGTCACTTATGAGTACGACGATGAATACTTCCGACGTGTAATCGCAAGTTCTCGGCGCTTATTTCAGCTCATGGGCCCAGCAGGATTGTTTTCTCTGATTCCCATCTTCTCACAAACTCCATCACCTTATCGGACGGAGGCTTTAAAGCTCGGGACTGACATCCTTAATTTCATTAAGACATCCATCATCACTCATAAACAAGACTTTGATAGCAACGGCTTGCCTCGAGACTTCATTTCTTTCTACCTGAGAGAGATGGAGCAACGCACGAAAGAGGTAATTTTAGTTCAATTCAATTCAATTCAAATCACTTTATTTTTCAATTATTTTGATAATTCAAATAATACAGTCATAAATGATAATGGAAATAACTTATATGACAAAAGAAATGAAAAAATAGTTAATTCATTACCAATATTGAAAAATGAATATCATGCTGACTTACATTTTTAGTAATCCACCTGATGAACAGCAAAACAACATTGCCGTTGTTACATTTGGTGAAGAACAACTTTTTGGCAACGGTGAAAATGCAAATGTAAAGAATTCAGAGGCGTTTTAAAATTAGGGTACACACACAAATAGGAAAATTGTGCGCAGTTGTTTAGACAACGACCATGCACATTTTGACACCGGTATGGTCACACCGGCCTAGCGGAGCCTTGGCGGTCCTTTAGCGGAGACAAAAATTCATTACCGCTCTTAACCGTTCACCATCGCGAAACATACGTTGGCATCCACTAGCGTACCGCTGGATCAGCTCTCCAATCTGTCATGGTCCCTAGTTTCGCTCCAAAATGCAAAAGGTTTTGAGCCGCACAAAAGATTTCGAGCGATAAGGAGAGGGCAATTTCCGCTCTGGCAAAGTTCACCACCGCTAAAACACCGCCCAGGCACCGCTAGACGCAAGTTTGTGGCCGCTTGGATCCGCTCGGTCAACGCAGAGCGACATCATGCACATGCGTGCTTTGGTTCGCCGGAAGTTTAACCCAAAAGCCATGCCCCACTTTGGGCCGTCTTTGAAAAGATGATTCTGTACATTGGTTAGGGATCCGAGGATTGAATGGAATTTTATTCTTTGAATTCCATTGTGTGAAGTACACTGCGTAGCACCTGGGAAATATTCCAGCTGCCACGACAGTGCATTCACACAAGAGAATTTCAAAGTGATTAAAATTCCGTTGCGCTATATGCGATTGCTTTGTTGTTTGGGGTCTCAGTGGGAAGCAATGCAGATTTCTGCGTTGGCCTAGCGGATCCAAGCGTCCACCAACCACCGTATAGCGGTACCAGGGCAGTGTTGGAGCGGCCATGAACTTTGCCAGAGCGGTAAGTCCCCTCGCTTCTTTCCGCTCGCAATATTTTGTGCAGCTCAAAACTTTCAGAGCGGTAGGAGGGACCATAAGCGGTGGTCGAGCGGAAACCTGCGTTGACTTAGCGGAGGCGAACTTATGTTAAACGGCGGTGAACGGTTACGAGCGGTGATGAATTCTTGTCACCGCCCAGGACAGCTATTTAGCACCGCCCATCCGATATGACCAGGCTATAGAAAAAGCGGTGTTAGATGGGCGGAGGTAAGCGTTTTACAAAAGAGATCAATTGTTCTACCCACTTTGTGAGCGGTGACGAGCGTTGCCGAAATTAAATCCCCAATTCCTTCCGCTAAAGGACCGCTAAAGCTCCGCTCGGCCGGTGTGACCACACCTTTAAAGTCGAAGCGGGGGCTACTATTCCCCCATGGTGAATATACAGCACCCCATCTCTAAAGAGTAATGCCGCTATATTGATTATGATATAATGCTAACAACATAGTGTTAAAATCAATATAGGCGCTGGGAAGGTTGAAGTGGGGTGTTTGTAGTTCGGACAGAAGTGGACAGGTGATGTACAACTAAGGGTAGCAGAAATAAATTCTATATCATCACTGCTGATTTTGATAGTAGAAATATGCCTTCGGCAACAAGTTCTTTAGATGACTCTTAAAATCTACTTACAAAATTTAACCCTGCTGCATATTTCATTTTCAGAATGATCCGGGATCATTTGACGACACCAGTCTCATCATGAACTGCTTTGATATTCTCTTGGGAGGCTGGGAAACATCCTCAAACACGATCGCCTGGATACTGTTCAATCTAGCGGCATATCCTGAAGTCCAGTATCGAGTTCGGAAGGAAGTCAGTGACGTCGTAGGCAGCACCCTTTTCCCTCGCTTCTCGGATCGGAAACGGATGCCTTACACGGAGGCGGTGTTGTCGGAGTGTCAAAGGCGCAATCCTGCAGAGGCTTCCCACTTTGCTCATTTCGCGATGCGAGATTGTAAGCTTGGTGGGTATGACGTGCCAAAGGGTACTGCAATTACGACCAACCTATGGTACCTTGCTCTCAGCCCTAATTTATGGGACAACCCTCAGGAGTTTATGCCTGAAAGGTTTCTGGACGCCAATGGACAGTTCAACAGAAATGCAGAAGCAATCCCATTCGGAATCGGTAAGGAACACTGCCGGTATAATACTGGGATATTTTGTTATTGTTAAACGAAGGAAATTAAATTTCCTACGTTTAACAATAACAAAATATATAGAAAGTACTTGTTTGATTGTAAATTTTACAATCAAACAAGCACTTTCTATATATTCAAATGACATCTGTTAGAACAATTTGTTGTCTAGTTTCTCACTGAACATGGGTTTAAAAGACCAAAGCCTTCTGCCATATCATGGTAAAGTTGGCCAGAAAATGCGCGATCTTTGATCGATTTTTAAAAAAAAAAATCCTCCCCGTTCGTTCGCCTTGAGATTCCGGTGTTAGAAATGATATGGAGGTGTTTTTTTTTTCAAATTTGCATGATAAATCGACTTTCAATATATAAATAATGAAACTATCATTTGCCTCCCCCCCCCCCTTTTTTTTCTCATAGGTCGGAGAGCATGCCCGGGTGAGCAGCTGGCTCGCATGGCAATATTCATGTTTGTGACGTATCTTGTCCAGCGTTTCTCACTTACCCTGCCAGAGGGTGCCCCAACAATCATCATGAATGATCACGGCCAAACCAACAAACCAGTTCCTTTCAAGATACATGCAAGGAAAATATAGGATCAGGATTAGGCGCCAATAGTGATGAACATCATCATGGTGGTGATGATGAAAGGGTAGTTTTGAGACTATGACAAACTTGAAACGTCGCAAACGTTTCCTTACTGTGTCTACAAGCAATGAAACACCAGCAAAGCTTCATAGTCTGATATTCATCAAGCCGAAGATGGTTCAAAAAGGTGATTTCATGTACAAAGTCACTGGAATTTGTGTATTCAGTAAAAATATATATATATATATATCATCCACTGGCTGAATTGATAAGGAAATATGACTCTTATTATATCACCAACAATTTCCCTTGAAAATAGAAATGATAAGGTTGAAAAAAAAGAAATTACAAAATAGATTAATAAAAGCATTATACACAAGAAATTAATGTTGATACCATCTTTTTCTTGTCAATATTTTAAGAACATTAAAATCATTGTCTACACAAAATATGATGATGTTTGGAGCTTTATTTAATGATTTATTAATATTTATTATTTTACTGTTTTTATGCATAAATTAGTAAATAGAAATATAAACAAAGTACTTTGAGAAACCGCCTGGTGGATATGTTAGCCCACAAAATGTATAATATTAGTTTCATTATTATTAGTAGTAGTAGTATTGTAGTAGTAGTAGTAGTAGTAGAGTTAGACGCGGAGAAAATTTAGTTTGTTTATAATTGTTCACACTTTCATTTCTGACGTGACATTACCTTAGTTAGTTTATTATGTTGGCATGTCTTCGGGTATAATTTGATTAAATTCGTATAGTCCAATTATAGGTGGGGTTCGATCGGTTCTTAGAAATGCCATTGCTTTTATTCGCCGGTTCATAAATTAAGTAAATTTTCAGCAGCATTATATTTTCTAGCTTAAAGGTAAGATAATGAAACAGATCTATAAAGTTTTTCATATACATTTCTGTTTTTATTAAGGATCATCATAAAACATATTAACAATTGGCATGATTAACATTTATAGAGAGTTTCAATCGGAGTATGCATTATGTTTGTTTCAAGTGATGTGGTTTTGTGCTGTTTTTGTATTCTGTTTGTATATCTACTGTTGCAGCTCCGTGTTGATCATAATATTAGTCAGGCTTAATAGTTTATTATCAGACAGATAATAAAGACACTGATAAGTGTTTGTTGCGTGTAGTATGAGCATCTATATTTAATGAGATGTGAGCATGCGCACATACTACAACATCTACTTGTACTTGAAATAAGGACCCCATTGGAAAAGGAAGTTGTCGGCTGTCATGGGCATGGTATGACAAATATAAAGATAACATTAAATCAAATCAAATACATCATAGTTACTGAATAGCTATCAATATATCTTCATCCCAGTGTGGTTTTCAAGCTTGACAATATTTTTAAATCAGAATCTGATATCAAAGTCGAATAGAATGAAAATTGACAGTTGTTACTCTGGGAATGTTTCTTTAAGCTTTGGTCAACGCCGACATATTCAATGCAATTCTTGATTTTGATTGGACGGTAACACTATCTTTGTATTTATTCACGAATATTTATTCAGAGTAGCTTGATCAGCGAAACATAAAAACATAAATTACAATGAATACAAATAACATCACAATTTAATGGTAGAATCGATTAATAAAAATAAAAATACCAATGATATTTACAATGAATGAACAACCATCTCTAACTGTTGCTATGTTAACTGTCGGAGAATGACTGATAATCGGTGCGACACACTTCATGAAACACTCTCCAGAATGTTGCGCCGGGTTTTTGGTTTAAATCTGATTGGCTAATGATTACATGATAGTCATAATTACCATGGAATAATGGGTGTTTTTGGTAAGAAGACGGAGGTTAAATGAGTCATAGGGGTCGATAGAAGTTGACCCCTTGGCCATGGCTGTTGTACACATTTTAAAACAGGAGAAGATATAATTATTCTGCGTTAGGGTAAAACAGATGAACTTAATTTAGAGTTTGGAGAGGACGTGGATGAAATGTACTGTGTTAAAGGTAGAATACATGCACATAATATCACATTAAGGTCCCCCTCCCTACTGTCATGACTGTCTGAAACAGTATTATTGTCCGCGCATCGTTCTTGTTCTCGTTCTAACAAGTACAACATACATGGCGTATACAGTGTGTAAATATAATTAAAAATCAATTAAAACAAGTTACATCATCATACTACAAATGAAATGGGTAACAGTTTGGATAATCAAATATTTATTCCTTGAAACGCCAAGTGCACAAATGAAGAGGCTGCCGGACTAAAGCCAGGGTGATAATGCTGCAATTGTAGAGCGCTTAGAGAATTCTTCATAAAGAGTTGATAAGCGCTATATAAAAGCCGTTCATTATTATACATGGAGGCATACAATTTCTTCTTAGATATTTAGGTTAACGTGACGTACAAATTTTTTCAACAAGGATTATCTCCAATGAGAAACATGTCCCTGCAATACTTTCACAATCATTCAGTATAAAAATAAGATGTCTTAACAGTAAATGTTGCTTAGATTACCAGATATCACAAAAATACACTGAATGTATGCTATCAAATCTATGTCAATATTCTGACTTCATCTTTTTAGCTGAACTGGATATTCAGCTATCGATACTGCGATATCGAGATCAAAGGTCGTCAAAACATAAACAACAATTGCGGCACCCAGTGGAGAAATCAGCGTGGATGAACCAAGATTTAATCTCGTAGATGATGATGATTGGAGGAATTCGCTTCATCGACATATTACATGTAGGATATGAATTTGATTACTATTTCGGTTTACTTGTGTAGAATATAAATCAAATATACCATGCACATTTTTCGAAGTACTACATGAAATTATGGATTTTTCGGTGACCGGCATAGTGATTTTCTTCGGGGCTGTGCCCCTCAGAAATTAGTGTTATGCCAGTCACCTCATAATCCATAATTTCAACTAGAACTTCGCGGTACTATACGTTACCGCGATAGAAATGCAAAACTGCGTACGCGCAGAACCCGTGAAGCGGACCACAAATACTGTATCGCGGTACATTCGGCGGAATATGTAAACAAACATGGCGACGTACTCGAAGGTTTTTGCTGTCGGCCAGCTTTTGTTGTACTCATTTGTAATTATTCATCCTGTACATTGTTGAAATGGCTAACATGGAATTGCTCATAAAAATACCCTACCCTACACTAGTGGAAATACTACGATTCAGGAGAAAAATCTTAAATAAGCAGCTAGCAGATGTAGCAAACAATAGCAGTGCAACAGTGTCCTGTGACTGAGCGTGACATTGAAGGACAGTGTTTGAGAACGGTACAGCCAGTAGCGCCTGAAACACGGCAGATGGACCGAGTATCTGAGTACGTTTTACCTGATATTTGTTAATTTTCAAAAAGATATAAATGAAATGGCAAAAGAATTTTTTTTTTCCTCGGAGGCTTCGCCCGTTGGAAAAATAGTTTTGCCAGCCCATCCTCAGAATTATAATTCCAGTATACTTTCTCAGGGCTCAGGATATCGGAATATCATCAGAGAACAAAATTGACATGTGTTTTCAAACTTGTGAGAAATATCATATTGACAAGTTTAAATTCAATCTCTGAGAAAGTATATTGGATTAACATTTTCAAGGGCCGAATACCCGGGGGAAAATAATTTCATTTACTGGCCCATCCGAAAAATTATAATTCCAATGAACGTATAAAAGTAAAAATTTGATTTATATCTCTCTAAAAACCAAATAAGAGAAAGCAAGTCTAACTATTATTCAGATAGGCCAACTGAGGTGTTTTCAGTTGCTTCGAGTTCAAAGTTGCATTTAGTGCTGCGCTAGTCACGGCAACCGCCTGGGTAATTGCTTATTTGACAAGATTCCTTTTCTAAATCGTAATTTTCACTATAAAAGTAGAGTAAAAAATGTATATCAACAAGCCAAAACAATGCGTTCACAGATTTCACAGGATGAATAAAACAAAATGAGTAGAAAAAAAGCTACCCGATAGCAAAAGCCTTTGAGTAAGTCGCCATGTTTGTTTATGTATCCGACAGTACCCTTCAGCGATTATGATTTTATGAAACCCGGGACAGCTTAATTAAGACTGATGGGTGTGGCTTGCACGAGAAGATTTTTCCTTTTGACGTGATGTAAAGGAAGATTGGTAAGAGTAGGGTTACACAGTCAGCGATGATAAATGTGATGACCATCTGCAGAAATCAAGAAATAAGATGCGATGCATGATAACATTTTGAGAGATTAGTATTGTCAAAATACAAGTTGATCTGTTGTGATTCATAACAGCCTTGTAATTGCCCTTTTCTGGAGAAAAAAAAACACCTAAAATGAATGTGCTTCATATTGTTTGCAATCTTTTATTGCCTAAGTTGGCAAGGCCGTAGTGAAATTAACCAAACGCAAATCCTGCTGTATTGAGTCAAGGTACTCCAAAGCTTGCCAATCACTTTTGGGAAGTACTTTGGTTTATAATAGCTTGATAACATTTTGAATTGCAATTCAAACGGGTATTCTAAACATTTTGAATTATTAATTTGTAGACGATTCGTTAATACTGTACCATACTAAACATGCTAAAAGACAAAACACGAAACCCGACTTGCAAGAAATTAAAACAATGCATTGTTTAATGGTCTGATGCACGAATGTTTCTTTTTACTGTCCTCCAAAATTAACCACCGGGGAGGTGTTTCACCAAAATAAGAGAGACTTTAAGAACGACTTTAGGATCAACTGGTATCAGTTATTGCGCTGAATATATATCTTTACACACAAGAAGGGATACTAGTCGATCTTAGACCCCGTTTAGACAGCGAGTCTGGGGCTGGCCTAGGCTGTCCACATATTAGGCTCGACGAGACCCCAACCCTGGTCGACCCAAGGCCCGCTATGACCCCGGTTCGATAGCGAATCCGGGGCTAGCCTAGGCTAGGCCAGGGTCAGCCCCAGGCCCGCTGTGTAACCAAGGCCAGGTATGGGCTAGCCCATTCAATGTAACCGGGGTCTTTGAGTCGTTCTTAAAGGTGTGGTCACACCGGCCGAGCGGAGCTTTAGCGGACCTTGAGCGGAAGGAATTGGGGATTTAATTTCGGCAACGCTCGTCACCGCTCACAAAGTGTTTAGAACAATTGATCTCTTTTGTAAAACGCTTACCTCCGCCCATCTAACACCGCTTTTTCTATAGTCTGGTCATATCGGATGGGCGGTGCTAAATAGCTGTCCTGCGCGGTGACAAGAATTCATCACCGCTCGTAACCGTTCACCGCCGTTTAACATAAGTTCGCCTCCGCTATGTCAACGCAGGTTTCCGCTCGACCACCGCTTATGGTCCCTCCTACCGCTCTGAAAGTTTTGAGCTGCACAAAATATTGCGAGCGGAAAGAAGCGAGGGGACTTACCGCTCTGGCAAAGTTCATGGCCGCTCCAACACTGCCCTGGTACCGCTAGACGGTGGTTGGTGGACGCTTGGATCCGCTAGGCCAACGCAGAAATCTGCATTGCTTCCCACTGAGACCCCAAACAACAA
>BQKZ01007428.1:31110-53377 GCA_036244855.1 Temnopleurus reevesii | reverse complement strand
TCATCAAACTTGAATCATCTTTATAGAAATATGTCAAAAGCATATTGCTATAATTTACAAATCGCGCAATGCAGGCGAGACTGCCAGGCGGCGTTTCACTTGTTTCTATATACTTGTGTGTTCACTTCATTTCCTTGTCATTTTGCTTATGATTAAGATTCTGCTAAGATCGAAAGCTCAAGCTCTTTTTTTTACTTCATTTTACTCCACAGCTCTCCATTATTGGATAAGAAGTTTCAGCAGTTCTCTTTATTTATTCATTTATTTTAAACAGAAAGCTGAAAACGACGAAAAGCGCTCGAAACAAACTCTACAATCTGGGAAGATGGCAAATGAGAATATAATTGATAGAAAGCTATTTCAATAATGCCATGACTAAGCTGCCCCACTACTAGTTATTCTGAATGATTCAATGGAGCTGTCCAGATTGTTTATCCCTTCTGCTCACAGTGGGCACAGTTTAACGACTCGTCATACATTATTTATCAATACCGCCATCATGCGATGGGTATAAAGTAGCTATTATTTTGCAGAAGATATTACCAGTGGAACTTAGTATGACGAGGCGCTTTGGACCATCAAACACACATGTAACTTTCTATAACAGTAATCTCTTTATAGCAGATTTTTAAAAAAATATAAAGAGCTGGGATCACCTCTTTATAGCAAATGCTTCGTAATGTCAGATCTCTTTATAGCGAGTTTCCGCTATTACTGGACTGTGATGATAAGGACAGAGGAGAGGGAAAGTTAAAAGAAAACTGAATGATGCAAACTGGTTTTCCGCACGTGAAGTTTTAGGCTGATATCTGTCTTTGGTGTTAATATACTTGACTTCACCCGAAATACAATTAAGACTTATTTCTCGATTGTCGTCAATTTTCACATTTACTTAATTATGCAAAAATATAGGGTTATCACGAATTCAATTCCGTCCGTATTTTCACGAAGTGACGGGAGCCAGAAATGAGCTACAAATCCATTGAATCGTGTCCTTCTATAGAATTAACACGTTGTTCGATATAATGCCCTTTGGATTGACGCTATGTCGGGATTTCTTGATATTCATGCAACAATACCCGTTCGCTCCCGACACTTCGTGAAAATATGGACGATTTATATTGGAAGACCTACATGGGCATTTCCCCGCTATTTTACATACAATCCGGATGAGAAATCTAGTCCCCTTGAATTACTGTGGGAATTATTTTGCGACTTTAATGGGAAATTGTATTTAGAATTTTAAGGGGGGCTAGATCTATCATCCGGGGCGTTATATGTAAAACAGGGTGGAAAATGTTCATTTAGGCCACCTTTTCAGTAGTTATATATAGCGTTCAACTGTCTATAGTAGCCACCTATAGTGGCGAACTTAATTGGTTCCTTCAGACCAAAATGTGTGTGAGAGAACTTGTCTTTAGAGGTCACCTGTCTACAGTGGCCACTTTTTCTGTTCCCCTTGGGTGGCCACATTTGACAGGTTTGACTGTATTACATAGGAGCTTTTACTTCAAGAAAAGTTTTGCTTTCTATGTGAGATGCGAAATTTTCCCAATCCCTATCGTTTTTCCGGCTTTTCATATTTCAAAATTCTCTGATATTCATGAATTTTATCTTACCTTAGTTGTATAATTTCTTTGTATCCACTATGCAATTTGAACCGGCGAACTTCTGATTGAGAAGAGAGTCGGAACCGCTACACCAACAATCTTGCATTCGAGGAAGTTTATGTCAATCAATTTAGCACCATTCGTAATCTATTTCCTTGTAAAAATCAAATGTTACCACATGTCGCTCCAGTCGATCAACAGGAAAATAAAAGAAAACACATAGTAGGATATTGACTTCCTTTCCACTAACCCCATTGGATTAATTGAGCAATTAAGACAATTATTAATTAGCATCCTGGGGGCAATTGCACGAAATGCCGTTAGTTATCGTCTTCTTGCTAAGGCGTCTTAACTTCTTTTGCCATCCTCTTGACATACACACAAACGTTGACAAGTCTATGTTTAGAGGATGGTACATAAAGTTAAGACGTCTTAGCAAGAAGAGGATAGGTAAGAACATTTCGCCTAATTTGAACCTGCTTTAGCATATTCGAACATCTTTCCCGCAAGTTTCCTACTATTTTCGAGCTTCTTTGTCGGGCTCTACTAGCAGCAAACTGCTCTATAGAAAAGGGCTAACGAATTTAAAAAAAAATTCCCGGTCGCAATAGTTTTTCCAGAATTTCATACTTCTAAACTCCTCTGGTTATACAGTCATTTGCAAAAGTTTAAGACCACTTTTCATTCTTGTATTAATCTGTACACATTCATTGGTGAAGTCAGAAGAGTTTTACTGACATCTTTGGGTGACATTTTCTCCAATTCAAGCAAGTTGTAGTGCTCAGACTATCAATGAAACCCTGGAAAAGACAACTTAGTTTGATCTCTTGGAAAGATTTTGCGAGATCTTACACTATGATCCCCCATTCCATCAGGCATGTGACTAAAGCAATGTCGAGGATCAAATCATTGTGAGAGAGAAAGATCACGCAAGATCTTTCTGAATATTGAGGCACCTCTTTCAAATACAAGGAAACTGATATTAATATGAACATTAGTTTTAATCATTTGAGCAGAAAATTAAGCACCAACTTGCACATATTTGTGAGTAAACCCCCTTTGAGTAACGATATGACTGTATACAGGCAAAAATCCAGGTGGTCTTAAACTTTTGCAATTGACTGTACATGCATTTATTTAACATGGATGGGATTTGAACCGGTGAACATTCTGCTTCTGGAGGGAGAGTCGGAACCGCTACACCAACAATCTTACGTTCTAGGAAGTATATGCCAATCAATTTAGCACCATTTATAATATATTTCCTTGTAAAATCTAATGTTACCACATGTCACTCCCACAGTCAATCAACAGGAAAAAAGAAGAAAAACTCAAAGTAGGATATTGACTGCCTTTCGGCGACCCCAGTGGATTAATTAAGCGATTAAGACAATTATTATTCAACATCTTGAGGGCAATAGCACGAGATGCCGTGAGTTATCATCGTCTTCTTGCTAAAAAGCCTTAACTTCTTGTGCCATCCTCTTAACATAGAGACAAACGTTGATAAGTCTATGTTTAGAGGATCATACATAAAGTTAAGATGTCTTAGCAACAAGATGATAGATAAGAACATTTCGCGCAATTTTGCCTGCTGACACCCATGACGAATCTCGTTTAGCATATTGGAATGAACTGAACTGAACTCAATTCAAACATGTTTCCAGCAAGTTTCTTATACTATTTGCGAGATTCTTTGACGAACTCTACAAGCAGCAAACTGCTCCATAGAAAAGGGTTAACAATTGTTTACTTTTCCCCCGTCGCAATCGTTTTGCAGCATTTCATACTTAAACATTCTTCTGGTAATTCATTCGTTTTATCTAACATGGGTGGGATTCGAACCGGTGAACTTCTGATTGCGAGAATAGAGTCGAAACCTCTACACCAACAATCTTACATTCGAGGAAGTGTATATGCCAATCAATTTAGCACCATTCGTAATCCATTTCCTCGTAAAATCTAATGTTACCACATGCAGTCACTCCAGTCGGTCAGCAGGAAAAAAGAGAAAACACAAAGTAGGATGTTGACTTCCTTTCGGCGACCCCCAGTGGATTAATTAAGCAATCAAGGCGATTATTAATTAGCACCCTGCTTCGCACTCGCGACGAGTTCCGTCTAGCACATGTATGAAACATGTTTCCCGCACGTTTTGTACTATTTCCAAGCACCTTTGGCGACCTCTGCAATTCTATAGCGAGAGAAAACAAAACGCAAGTACCGGTAACGTGTTAATTGAGGACCATTTTTTTTCTTTCTTTTATATGCTTACTATCAAGCGCAGTAGAATATATGCATATAGTGATTGCGCTATAATTATAAATGGACCTATCATCATCATCATCATCATCATCATCATCATCATCATCATCATCATCATCATCATCATTATCATCATCATCATTATTATTATTATTGTTGTTAATATTATAATTGTTATTATCATCATTATTATTATTATTGTTATCATTATCATTATTATAATAACATCTCAGCGCAGTAGAGTATATCAATATAGTGACGGCACTACATAAATCATTTAATATTCTTATCTAATTATATCATTATTATTATCATCACTATTGCTATTATTAATATTATTATTATTTTGCTTGTTAGCTCGGAGGTGGAATCTAATGTAAATTTTGTTTGTTCTCTTTTTAATTGTCAGAAAATGTCAACATTTCCTACCCCTAATTCAATAATTACTATCCAGAAAAGCGATTTTCGGTAAATACCCCCCGAAATGATTCATTTTTTAATCTTTGGAATATATAAAAAAAAAATAATTTCAAAGGACATTCAGAAAATTATGAACACTAACTATGAGAGTCGATTTTTTTTCTTTTCAAGTTTTTTTTTCAATCACGCATTAAGACAACAACATCAACAACAACAATAAAAACAACAACACACATACACACACAAATCTTCATATATTCTAATGCAAACTTCTGAACCCCAGATAATACCTTTTTACATACATGTAGTACTTTGTACAGTAATACCATTAAAACTTAAAAACTACATGGTCTACTGTTTTGCAACTTCCGTTTGAAATCTAGGTAACCACTTTTCAACTTGAATTCCTTTTAAACACAAAGTATACATTTCTTGGAAGTCGCAATTAATCTGTAAGCGAGCGCGAATAGTTACTCTTACAAAGTACGCTCATGCGATACAGATGTTCACAGCACCTCCCTGTCGGAAAGTTACTCAAAACCGAGTTCAAAATGGGGTTAAGAGTTCAAACATGAAATTTAGATTAATGAAAACCTCGTAATTATAAGCGGTAATGATGATGAATTTCATAAGCAATTAAGTCCGCTCGGAGTTGGTTGTGGTATCGCAAGTGCAGTGGTACTATTTGGAGGCAAGCGGTCCTTTCCCAGATTCCACTTGGTCTGCTTTTTCATTAACTGAATGATTTCCTTTCCGGACCAATTCATGTCCAGTTTAAATATTTTCGAAAGGAACATGTTTATGGGACTAACAGAGAGGCCACCGATATAGCAAATCGTTTTACCTTTCATAAAATTCTGTTCAAAATTGTGAAAATTGTGTCACAACGTATGTACGTATCATATTGTAATGGTACCGTATCGGGTATAATTTGAAGGCATTTCATAAATATGCCCTCTTTAACACACACGCACTCCCACACACGCACACACACACACACACATTCATATACGCACATACACATACACATACACGCACACACGCGCGCACACACACACACACACACACACACACTCACTCACACACGCACACACACAAATAATCTCACACACAACACACACACACACACACAAGCACCCATACACACAAACACACACACACATACACACACACACACACAGACACTCACATGACTGTAAACTAAGATGACCCATTGGAGAACAACAAACGGACCATGACATCTGAAAGTTGCTAGACTTACATCCCTAACACAGAACTATTGGTTAAAAAATAATACTCTTATATGTATTATAAGTTTCCTTTATGGCCGCTCGATCGCATCGCTCTCGAACCACAAACCCCATAATTTTCGTTATTCTTAGTTAAACATCTTTTCTCAATTTGGCGCAAGTCATTTTCGACACCTTGAACGTAAAAGTTCAGCCAAGCGTGAATGAAAACTCATTTTATAAGTGACACGTGATAGACAGGCCATTTTAGCATATATACACCAGACAGACTCTCTAAATGATTTTAACTGATTTTTATAAAACAGATTTTTCAAAAGATAAAGTTTTATTGCTACATTCTGTATACTGATATAGTGAGTGTAGAAACCCTTTTTTTTTTTTTTTTACAAAATGTTACCTGTTTTTCTTCTCTTAACTGTTGCAGTTGAAATATAGTTGTGACATGATCTTTCAACAGTTTTCCTGTATAATCAGACCACAAGTGCATTTGTGTACTAATATTTAACAAACATGTCATTCTTTGTCACTCGAATCCGTTCTTTTTCTCAAAAGATGAATGGATGTGTTTCGGTCATGCGTTCCACAGTTCTACAGGTTCTTTTTAAACTAAAAGTAGATATTTTTACGGGATATCAGATTGATTGAATTTACGCTTTATCTAACTGTTTTTTTCCTGTTTCATCCATTTGTAATTGTTTAAATTTGACCTATAAATATGTATTAATTGTATAGATTCGATGTGTATTGTAACAAATGGTTGTTGTCAATTATTTATTTAATCTCATATACAATTGTTTCATTATTGTTACTAAATTATTTATATTTTCTTTATGTTGTATAATTTGTTTGATATAACACAATGTGTATGAACAAAAATATAATCAGAACAAAATGTTGGCTGTACATGTCAATGACGTTCAAATGAATAAATTCCAAATTCCATCCTATACATATATCCTGTATTGACATTGTATTTGCTAAGAATATTATAGGAATATTGATTTTCACATTAACTGGATATAGAATGGGTCTGATATAATAAGACTAAGCGCCTACAAGAATCTTGATGTGATTGAAAGCGCAAAAACTGGACAAACGGGTTAAAAGAAATTGAGCGAAATCCGATAATATATAGGAAAGTTATGACTATTAAATTTTGTTTTTGAAATATTAAAATATTTATGGTTTTAGCAAATTAGCAACTTTGATTTATGAAATTAATGAAAATGAAAGTAATTAATGAATGTTGAATCTTGTACCTCATTTGAAGCGCCATTTTGTGAACATCATTATTCATTGTAATCATGGTTTATAATTGTTTCAGCTCATAAGCCTTGAATGCACTTACAAAAAGGTGCAATGTTGCAACTTGCAAAACCGGGATATAATTTTGTGCAATATTGTACCTTTTCTTCTTTATCTTCTAAAGGCGCGGCAGCGGTGGGATTTGAAACATACCGTGAGGGTGCACTTCATTACAAGCCAAATAAAACGCTTTACCGATTGTGCTAATCGATGTTTTTGACCGAGAGATGGATTCACAATACATCAAACATAGTCTCCGTATACGTAAACGATGGAAACGCATTTCCTCTCTACACTAGTAAGACGGGTGGCATTCCAAACTAAAAACACGTAGGCTAACGGAAGATAATGATGTTCTCCTGTCTATCAGTCGGTAGTCATAATGCACCATTCGTTGTCATTCCTTTAAGGGAACATATTGTTTAACAAAGACTATTAATTGCCTGCGTTACGGTTGTATAGCAGGCAATCTTTGTTTGTCTCTTTTATCCATGCATACATAAGTGTAAGTATGCGACGGACAATGGGAATGTGCCCATTGGAATGTGATCGACGCAGTGATGCGTCGCGAGCGATGTTTAACGAAGGCGTGTGTAGAAAAGGGTAGTCATTCTAGGCTTGAACTTTCAACACGATAACAACATGTTAACAATTAAGTGTTTGATGTTAAGTAGAAGAGGTAACTTTGCAAAAGTGGATTCAAAGGTTTTTCCAGAGCCCTTCTCATCGAGTTTTATCTCTGTTTTTTTAAGCCTGAACCTACTTGTCGCAAGTTTAAGGTAGAGTTCGAAAACTCTTAGAATTCATATAAGAGATGATTGAAAATCATTTGAAAGATGAAAGAATAATGTCAATTTGAGAAATGTAAATTCAGTGGATTTGATTCAGAAAATCAATATTTTTGAATGCATGGTTCGAATAAATGAAGGCTAGCCGTGGCGCAAGTCTATATCCCCCATTATACGATAATGTGTATTGTCGTTTATCTGCATGGTAGTTGTAAAAGAGATAATGTGTATAGGGATGGACAGACAGTGTGGATGGGTTAAGGAATATTGGATGCAATGATAATAGGAAAGACATTCGAATGCGCTGTCACCTGAGCTGTACCTTGAAACCTTCCCCATTGAATCTGGTGTCTATAAGTGATTGTGGAAGGGAATATACACTTGACGCTCAACAAGAGCGTCAAATAATTACATTGTCACGGTTCACCGAGATACCTTTCTGTATAATGACGGTTCTAAACAGTCACAAAAGACACAATGAGGAAAGATTTAATGTATGTTTAGCTCAGGTGAAAGTACATCCAATCCTAATGTCTTTTGTGAATAAAATAAGTTCCCCTTCAAGGTATTGCCACAAATGGTGCTTATGACCTCATGTATACCCAATGGCTTATGAGGAGAATCTCTATATTAGCCTAGGGGCGTTCCCAAATTGCCTTCCTAAAATATGAAGAAAATTATTAGCACATTTTGGGGACTCTCTCAACCACAAGAGTACTGGCAAGGGTAGCAGATCACCACAACTAAACATAATATTGTCATGGAAGCGTCGCGGTGTAGTGGTTGCGTCACCTTTCATGCAGAGATCCGCAATTTGAATCCCAACCATGACGATAATTTCCTTCAGCAAGAAATTCGTACACATTGGGCTGCACTCAACCCTGGTGAGGTTAATGGGTACACATGGTCCTTGAAATGCTTAGACGCCTCACACGCTGCTAGTGCTAAAGCCAAATTAATAATTCTGCATTTGAGCGCGCTGCATCGTAGGGCGCTTAGAAACTTCTAACAGAGGTATTTCGCAATATACAAGAACTGCATGCTATTGTAGTAGTGAACCTTCAACAAATAACGCTCCTGGTGAGACGGGCCAAAGAAGAAGTGCTTGGAGGGGTGCCTGAACCCTTGAAAGCGCACTCTTAACCACAAACCAGCAACGTTGTCGGATTTTCAGGTCTTTAGCTTTCATCATGTTCAAGTGCATATGTGGTGCAGACGCGAACGCACGCATTTGGAGTCTCGAGAGGTGACTGGCAGCTCACAGAAATAAAGATATTTATTACAACTTCAACATTTTTTGAAGAACAGATGTCGGAATTTTAAAAAAGAAAAAGAGTCTTTTCTGTGGATTTTCTTCGAAACAGCTTTGGAGTGAAAAAGGTGCAACGGAATATCTTACTGTGACAGAACAACTTACTGGAAATCTCAGGAATACTTGTATTAATCTTGAAGAAAGGTTTTATTGCGAGGCATTGCTCCAAGTGAGTTAATTTTGGAGGTAAATTCGCCAGTCGCTTCATACATTGCACACGTGTTCGCTTCGACTTGACACGCACACAAGCAGCAGACGACAGTACCCAGTCACTTTTTACCAGACGCGAAAACAGTCACTTTGACGTAAATAGATCTGCTCTTATTGAGAAAAAAGCAACATAAAATTATTCATTAATAGTTTGAACATTATTTTATTAATTTTGACATTTCATGTGTATCTAATTATATAACTTTTGTATTTGTATGTTGCAATATTTCGGAGGAACTATTTTATGTTCTGTTACGCACTCTACGACTGTCTGTCTCCCAGGGCAAGTTTTGAATCATCGGCACTCCTGGGTTGAGCACTCAAGCTCTGCGGAGACAACACGCGTGGGGTGTTTAAATTTGAGCGGAGCTGTGAACGCTGTCCCTCCCCGCTTCCTCCCATTCCGCTTTCAGCCCTAGCTGCTAACTCAACTTCCTCGGAGCACCGGGAATAAAGCGTTCGATTCCACTCTCTCTCGCTCTCTCATCCCGGCTTCTTCTAACCTTTATCCAGTCACCTTTTGGGGTCCCGGAGTTCAAGCGCCCGATGACTTCTTGCTGAATGTACAAATGTATCATCGCCGTTTGTGATATGTTTTGGGCTTGCAGCCAAGGAAGAGTTAACTCGTGGTTTTTGGCCACCGTCTGCTCCCCAAATCAGGAGAATTGGAGTAATGCGGTTTAACATCTTTCACTATGGTCGCACCACGGTTCAAGATAAAATGGTAAGTTGTCAATCATTGTTTTAAAAATTAATCCGTCGCAGAATTTGATGCGAAGTCACCGGTATCGCTAATAGTACAAGTCATGTCTCGACACACTGGTAAATACCACTAAAGAGAGTTTTTGAGGATAATGTTGTGATGCACTACCAGTACTACCAGTTACCAGTTAAAGCCTGCTCACGTAGACTTGTTCATCATTTTTGTGATAAATTGTGTATTTCATCTTTTTTATGGCAATAATATCGATGAGGTATTTACTGGTCTGACGTATGTTTCGGGTATGCTTGTCATCATGAATACATGAGCTAAAATAGGTCTGAGTATGAGTCGAATGTGAGTTTTACATTACTCATTAGCTATATAGAGAAGGTGAATAGAGAGACAGGGTTGAGTTTGGGGCCAGACAGTCTTTAATGAGAACCACGTACGTTCTAATAATGATTACATCCTAGATATCATGCCAGGTAGGCGATCGAAACAGAGGTTTGATGATATAAACATGGAATCAAATGATATAAAAATTTCTAAACCGCGAATGCACTATGCATCATCGATACCCAAATATAATGACACTAGACCACTTTCATAATGTATTCAAATTTTATGCACATCCCTTTGTCAAACGCACAATGTCAAATCATTTGTTCACCTGGTATAAAATAATCCTATTTCAATGGAAGAAATATGAATAGCAAGTTGTTCCTAGGTTAGTCAAGCTACAATGTTTGTCCAACCTGGCAACGTTAATGTATGCAAATAGCATTCTGATTATTATACTCATTATCTTTTAATAGGTGTATACATAGTTCATCTTGGGGCAAAAGTGAATAAATTCGAATATATTACGAAAGTGGTCTATTGACAAACTTGGACACGGGGTATCATTTAGTATCCGTTGAAGAGACTGTACATAAAGCCTACAATTCCCAGCTAAATATTCAATATGCAGCCACTCACTTCCCTTAGTAATTTATTTATAGTTATAATTTTATAGCCGAAGTTTTGTGTAAAAATGTTACATATTTTTGTGACTTCAATTTTCTTTTTACCAAAATGTAGATAGAAACATGCAATAAAAACCTTGAATGTGACGTGACACTGGTGTAACTGTAGCGAATCGTATATCAATCGTCTCCAACCTTTTCACAAAAGACCATAAAATGGTTACCCCATGCAGCAAACACACAGGAAGGAAATGCGGTAATTATCAGGCTTGTACCCATGTATACAGTTTCGTGTATGCGAGGATGTAGATTAAACTCTATGATGCTAAGTTGGCCTTTTGTGGTAGGTTGAGCGTTGCCATGTGGAGGGCAATTGCTCTCTAACCGGTCATGCCATAGTCCAGTTGAGGACTGTGTTTCCCGATGGCACCCACCTCTGCATATTATCTTACGCTAAACACACAGGAACTGAATAGCTCTCAACCACGGAGTCCTTACATAACCCTCTGATATGTAGGCCTACCCCTCTGATCACGCCTAGATCAGAGGGTTATGTAAGGACTCTGTGGTCGAGTGCTATGCAGTCCCTGTGTGTTCAGTGTAAGAGAATACGCAGAGGTTGATGCTATCAGAAAACACAGTCCTCAACTGGACTAGTCACGCCACACCGGCACATGGGTGGGTGTCTGGTGGAAGCAGACAGCCACTTCAATGTGAATCTAATAATGACAAACGTCTGTGTAGATTAGCCAGGGCCATTATTTTATCTCCATTCAACGCTACCAGTTTATTTTACCATGAATCTAGGAAGGGCACTCGTTAATACTAGTTCGAAAGCTTCAAACTTATTTTAGGGTCTATTTTTTATATTATTTTTTGATGACCCCATGAGTAATAGGGGCGGCCAAGCAAAAGACAGAACCCCCCCCCCCCGCCAAAAAAAAAAGGCCCCCACAATTAAGCCTGGAGCCTGTAACCTACATAAAAGATGTGAAAAGATGTTTAAAAGATTAAACTTACGATGAATACTCATCATAAGTCCATGGCAATTTGTATATTGTAGAGAAATAATTAATTGGAAAATCAATCGTATCTTTTTATGTTACATGCCCCTGTTCTTGGCATGAAGACCAAATTACTAATTCTTTGCAAATCGTCAGAATGAATAAAGAGTGAATATGACAGAGAGCGTAATATTTGTAACTGTTTTCTGATGTTCGTTTTGTAATGATGATGGTAACAACATCAAATTCGTATATCTTACTTTTTCATATTAAAGGCGTAAAGTGCTGAAAATATATTACTTTGGGCGTAGCTTTAGCAGCGACCCAATAAGGGGCCTTAATTAAAGAATGGCATCTTGCCAGGTACTCATTCACTTCACCTGGGTAGAGTGCAGCATATTGTGCATATATTTTTTGCAAACGACAATTGATATCATGTGTGGGAATGGAACCGCGAACCTCTCAGGCAAGAGTCAGCACCGCTACACTACGACACCTCACATCTCTGCGCGGGAGTTGCCAATTCTCATTTTCCGACACTCTAACCAAGGAGGTAGAAATCAACTCTAACTGATTACAATCACCCTTTTTTTCTGAGGCAAACTAAATTGTTTTCCCCAGAGGTTCAATTCCATTTTAAATTACATTTATATTTTTCCTCAAACCTTTATACAATAGAAGAGTAAAAATACACCGTATAATCATAATTTTCTCTCGACGATTTCCAACAATAGGCATCTATTTCTTAATCTCAGACTCTCCATCCATAGACCCTTCTTCGTCCCGATTCCCCTTTCTGTGAGAAAAAAAACATCGCTTTTAATATTCCTCCGGTCCCTGGGTCAAGTTATGTCTATACCGGTATAAGAATATACACTCTAATCTTAGCCATCACCTCAACATTCAACAACCATATCTCGAAAGAAGAGGCTTGCACGAAATGCTCTCAGCTTCTTTTCCATCCTCTTCATCGACACCAACGTTGATACGTCAATGTTTAGAGGATAGCACAAGAAGGAAAGTCGTCCTAGCAATAATTCAGTTCAGATTACAACTGTAGTTCANTTCAAAAGTTATGAATTTTCAAAGTTTTGATTTACACCACTCATGGGCTCCTTAAATTGGCAAACGTATAGGCACAAAATGGCTGCCAACATGGAGAACTCTCCATTCACTTTGTACACAAAATTTCACATTTTCCTCTTTTTCCAGAAAAGCAGACAGAATTTTGTTTTTTTTCGGTTCAATATATCATAGCCTTATCAATTCTGCAAGCATTCCAGAAAGAACGGTGGTGATTATTCCTAATTTGAAATATGATATTTATCCATTTTCAATAAATTTATATACAAAGTGAATGAGGAGTTCTCCATGTATGACATCACAGATTATGCTAATTTGCTATATGTTGTAAATTCAAGGATGCCCAGCACAGGTGGAAATGATAACTTTGAAAATTCATAACTTTTGAACGGATAATCCGATTTTGCTCAAACTTTCACAGTTTGTTCATCTGATTTTTCTTCATTTATTGACCATACATTATTGTCTGGGTGTAATTCCCCTTTAAAGATTTACTCCGCTGTCTGCCTCATATCCACTATGAGTCATCCGTTGAAAAGTATCTTTTACCCATGTATTTTATGACAGATTAGTTCGGTATTTTGAGATTAGAAAGTCATTTTAAAGCATTGTAAGCAGAACAAAGAATTTCGGACAATCACGGAGTATTTTCATTGTACGTGTGTTCATTTTATTTATTTATTTACCACTTATGAGTTGGATTGTTGTGGTGTTAAGTTTAGCCGTCGGCTGTTTTTTAAAGGGGTCCAGGCCACATATAACCAGCAGCTTCCTTTAAGCATGGACGTATTAAAGACATAGTATCCATGCTTTAAGCATTTACATAAGCTAGATACCGAAAGAAATTGCCTTCCCTCGTATTCTGCGGAGCAATGGCACACTGGCATCGCACACTTTCTCTTGCGTCTATGTATATTATGAAGGTTGGAATGAAGTTTTTTGCTTTGTCCAAAATCCCTTTCTCTTTTTTTTTTTTGAAGAATAGCGATTTTGCCAGTGGAAGGGAAAGTCCCAAGATAGGTAACATAAACCTGGGGTTAATTGGGTCAATAGCCACATCATTTAAAGAATCCTATCGTCATGATCGTTTGAGGTAGAACACGGTCAGGATTGTACCGTATAACGGGGCGAACAGGGACGTCGGGTGAAAAGTTACATACACCACACTCTAAAAACAACCTAATCATTTTTTTGTTAGATCTTCTTATGATATTATTATGAATAGAAACTAATCATTCTGAAATGGATTTATAATCATATGTGACTTGTATTAATGTTTTTTAATTGAATCTAATCATTTTGATTAGATTTCCTATTCGTAATTATATTAAGATTTCCACATTAAAAAAATGATTAGATTTTTCTAATCATTTTGATTAGATTTCCAGGTGTCCCCGTTTGTATTGTTTTCCTAATCAAATTTGATTAGTTTGTGTTTAGAGAGCATTGAATAGTCCTGTTTCATAAGGTGGAGCTCTCTATGGACCATGTTATGGCATAAATCTTACGTTGTATGTGAAAAAAGATACACAGAAAGCAGAAGGAAATAACCAGATATAAATAGACCGTGTAAGTTTTGTCCCTCTTTACCCCGGTGTCCATAATGGCCCCAATTTATGGTACAGAATAGAGCTTTCAACACGTGGGGGAAAATCGGACAATAGGCTGAAAAAAAATGACGATAATATTACATGTATATTCAAGACGATTTTGTCCTATTTTCACATCACACTAAGAAATAATGCCCAAGATCTGGGGCCTGTAACATAAAAGAGATACAATTAATTTTGCAATTGATCGTATCTCCTGGGTACACACTTTGCTTTAGACTTACGATTAATATATATCGTAAGTTTAATTGCATCTTCTATGTTACAGGCCGTAGGTCTTGCATCTCGATTGACCTGGGAGTAACGCAAAACCTTTTTTTGTTGTTCTTATTGAAGGAAATACCCGTGACTTTTAGGGTAATCATTTAAGGCGTTTCGGAAACGTATTGATGATTATGCCTCTCCTATCATACTTCTTCTTCTTCTTCTTCTTCCTGTAGTGTGCAGGACCTCATAGGAGTATTGTCGCACAACATTGGTTGGTTGTATTTCTTGCTAACATGATTTGAACTTATTCTACTTGAATGAAAACTTGGCCAAGTTGCTGTCAACCGGTCGTCTGATATTTCCAGTCATGTCCCTCAACCTCAGATCTTCAGCAAAACCTCAACTCGCACTTGGACCCCGCACCCGTTCTCAATATGGTGATCGTGCTTTCTCTGTGTGTGCTCCCCTCCTTTGGAATAATCTCCCCTCTCACATTCAGAATTCCCCCACAGCTGCATCATTCAAATCTCAACTAAAAACTTACCTTTTCAAACAGCAGTAGACCTTTGATCTAAATTCCAATTCCTCCCTTCCTTGATCACTGTATGTTCTGAATATGTATGTAATGAAGCTCTGATTATGTTTATGTTTATGCTTAAGTTAGTTATGTTCCTGTTTAATTTGTATGTATTTGATGTATTCTAAAAATCTTGTAAAACGCCTAGAAGCATTGGCATAAGGCGCTATACAAATGTGGCTTATTATTATTATTAACCTGAAATCATGATATAGGAAACAGCGAAGCCGTCGGCATGGATGCTTATTCCTTGGTCATGTTCAGGAGTGGTTACTCTCTTCAGTTTGGATGATAATGGGAACTAATTCTCGTACAGCAATTTTCTAATATGAGGCTAAAATGCTTAGCTATTTGTTACCTGGCGTTAGCAGGGTATGACAGCCACCATTATGGCGCATATTCCGTATTTCAAACCTTCCCATGTTCTTCGAAGAGGCAGCGATAATATAGATTGTTCGTTGTGGAACTTTTGGGAATTCGCCTTTAGGCAATGTTAGATCCGTAGATTGTAGCAAGGAATTGATGAATTAGTTTTCCTATTAATATGATTTTTATGAGACCTAAACTGCATTCTTTTTTTTGCATCAGAGGATAAACTTTTGTCGGCATACTGCAGACATGGGGCTGATAATTTTGAGCAGATCACGAAATTTAAGATTGTGTGATTGTTAACGATACGAGATGGTTAAACACACACATAGCTACTCTTCTACTCGGGCAATATCAACGTGTTTGCCTGTGCCGTAGAGTGACTAATATTTACTTCTAAATATAACAAGCTTTTCCCCACAAGATCATCATGTCCAACATAAATGGAAAGCATCATATTCTCTAAACCCATCACCATCATCCGACCAGATCATAGTTGGCCTCGCTTCCTTTAAAGGTGGAAGTATTACGTTATTTCCTGTGCTAATTTTAGACAAAAGAATATGAGAAAGATGTCGGCTGGTAGAAATCCGAGGCGGATGACCTAGAATAAAAATATGTGAAGTTCATTGCTGTGTTCGTGACGTAAGGTTAGAATGGCAGTCATTTGCGATTCAAGTAGATATTGGGAACGATGGGAATTTTACTTGTGCATCAGTTCATGTTAACTTATTTGTTTGTAATACATGACTTCTCATTCTGTTCTTTATATATACCTTCCTAAAATGCGCTTAGATTCGATGAAAAAAAGCGCTCTATTAATGCAAATCTTTAATTTTTTAAGTCTCTGGCGATAAAACGTAAGAGATTCCTTTTTTAAAAAATATGAATTGACAAGTGTACACTCGGTTCAATTTAATATTTAGTGACACGACCATTTCAATAAGAAAAACTAGGCATTCCCTGTCCAAGCATATTTAAAGGAAAGGAAAAAATCGCATTCCCAGGGGAGGAAAAAGGACATCCTCAACAGCTGAGGTGAACAGGTTTGGTCCCACCCTCCAGTAGGAAATGGAAAACACACTTGCAGGATTTTATGCAGTGAGATATCAAAAAGACACCACGTCATTCAAAGCAAGACAAAAACGAGGCGTCTTTTGGCGTTATTACTTTCCAAGTTCTTTACACCGTCAGCAGAAGGGACAAAGGGTTTTGGACAAAGTAAACAACTTTCATTCAATCGTTCATAATAGATTTGTATACACAAAAGAAAGTTCATCGCTTTTATTCTGAGGAGAAATATCAATCAGGCTTCATACAATTAATGGGGGAGTTACTTTCTTTGGTGTCCGTGAAGGTAATCATGTCATGTGGAATTGTGTTGTTTAATTTACAAATCTTATGTTCCTTTTGCTCACAGTGCTAGCTTCATCGATAAGTTGGACGCTGGTAATGAAATTGTATTTTTCTTTGTAATGTTGGTAAATTTGTAACTGTTCTACTCATATGAGTGATTTTATCACTCGTACAATTTATAATTATTGCGTAACAATGATATATTTTAATATGATTCACGATTCTTAGTCTGGAGAATTCTCGTCGGTAGGGTTTGGACGACATCACTTCTTCAACTATCGTAGTTATGCTGTAATGTAATGTTTTAGAAAGCTGTTTGTACACCCAAGGAATTCATTGGTACATCTAAGTATGACTGTACGAACGGCCGGTGACCCTTTCCTTTCATGCATGTAATTTAAACCCTTCTCGCTGAATCACACCGCAGAAAGGGTAACCAGTCATTTGTAGAGTCGTGCGTAGGTCTACGCCTAGCTTACGAAACACAGCCAAGGTTCTGTGAACAATACTATGTAGCGTGTTTCAACGTGTATGTGGAATATAGGTTTGACAAGTTCCTCGCCACGGGTTCTTTGCATTCGATGAGAAAATATGTCAAATTTTAGGAACTTAGCACCGTTAGTATTTTTTTTCCTTTTCAATTTCAGAGAACCCCTGTTTCAACCTGTTTTGAAACGTACTCAAATTCCGTCCCGTGTGCGCCCTGCCAATAGTAACATCTTCACCTCATCCTCCCATCTTCAACTCTTGATTGTTCCATAAGCTTGTCCTCTTGTGACCTATCCTGAGCAGCTTTGAACCATTTCCTTCGGGTTAACACTTGTTCTTAATCCGGTTATCAAATGACTTGTGGAAGGGCTAAAGGGCATTGCTGAGGGATTCACATCTCTTGTCAATGATGTTTAATGAAGTGTTCTCGAAGTTCAACCACACAGATCCCGTACTAGTCCCTGGATAGAGTATGAAGACAAGTATGCTCTATTTTTATTAAGAGAAATCCTGCATTTCGAGTTCCTGAAGTCGAAATATGCCGAGAAGTCCAGAATATGATGATGACATCATAATTTTTATTCTGATTACTTCCCTTGCCAATTATGTTTAATGAAGTGCTTTTGCCCTAGTCCCTGGTACATCCTTTACATTTTAAAGAATATGGAGTCAAATATTTTATTAAGAGAAATCCTGCATTTTGAGTTGCTGAAGTCGAAATTTGCCGAGAAGTGTTAGTCCAGAACAGACAGACAATTGCTTTTTACCTGGCGGATATTTTGATCTTTACCCGCTGTTTATGAGAAGATGGAAGGTTGTGAGTCAAATATGAAGCAGGAAATTAGTGGCAGATCCCCTAATCACCATTCTACAGACCAAAACACTCTCCATTCGTGATGAATTATGCTAATCCTGTTGGAAAAGGTGAATGATAAACCTTCCCGCCTTTGATGAATATGTTCCGGGATCGGCGTACCGCTCGTATGCTAAATATGAATGGAGAGATCATGAGAAGCCTTATCCCAAGCCGTCCAACAAGAGGTTGCCAAAACTGGCAAGCTTTGTTTAAGGACAGTATTATATCATCATCTGACCATTGATATACCAAAGAGATGTGAGTCTCAACTCTTATATATCTTTGGATATACCAGCTCAGACTGGTGTGGTGTATCCATGATCGGTTTCCGTTTTCCAACATTGTAGAATATCATTGATATGTCATTTTTTTCAAACAGAGAGTGAGGCATTTGAAATTAAAATGCGATTAGTTGAGGACAGAATTATTTCATTTCTTTATGAAATCAAAACGTTCTACATCAGAAGCCATCTTGAGTAATGAAATGGCAACCTCCGTAAATAACACTAATTTTCAAGGGCCGAATTCAAGCTGTCTTCTGTTGACTTCTTTGCTTACTTCAAAAGGGATGGGGAGTGCAGTTAATATTTTAACGTACAGTATACCATTTTTGCAAGACAATTATTTGATTGAAATATATTTAGATGCATTTTTTTTCTCATGTAAGAATCCCAAGTCTTGTGCGCGTGCTGAATTTTAACATACGATTCCACCCAATCTACAACGTTACAGATCATAGAATATCCCACCAATGTCGCTTACTGAATACCTTGCGGTCAAATATCCTTGACAACATCGATATTTATGTGGATACAATAAAGCATCAACGGTCATAATATTTGTCATTTTCATATCATAAAGCCATATACGTTGCAGCTTGAAGTCTCTACGTGGCCTCTGGCCCCGACATGCTGGGACTACCGCTGGTTCCTAAGCACAGTTACACCAGTTCAATTCAAAGCCAGCCAAGTTTGTTAGACGAAGATAAGACGGACGACATGCCGAGTTTTGCTTCTTGATCGGGGTAGAATTACCTCAAGAATGGCAATTGTTTCGTTTTTTTTGGAAAGGGACGGTGGTCAGTGTCTTCTCTCAATGTATTTGCTTCATCAAAAGACATGTTTTGTCTGTGAATGTTATCTTTACCCAGCAATATATATCCTATATGCTAAGTAAAACTTCATCGAATGTTTCTATGCTTGTTTCGTATTTGAAACCTTAAAAGATTCATTAATAGCTTCTAAACTACCCGAAAAGCTATTTTAGAACATTTGCTAGTTCGTCATAGAAGATATTGGGAACATTTCTGTACCAAAATGTGAGCCATCCCGAAAGGTTGATGGTTATATAATGATCCTAAAGATTGTAACTTTATTTCGTCCTCTGGTGTGTAAATTGAAATCCTTTTCGTCAATACCATCACTTATATCTAAGGGGGTGTTGCTCAAAGGTTGCAATTGATCGTAAGTTGCAGTTGATCGGTACGCGCCAATCAAAGTTATTGTTTCATGCGCGTCTTGTTAAATGCGCACACCATGCCTGAATGAAAAAGCGCGTTACAATTTGCAAAGTTGCAGTTGATTTGCAGTTGATTTTGAGCAACACCCCCTTAGAGTTTATTCCATAGAATATAAAGCTAGACCTGTGTTTACTTTTGGTGTTGATTATTCGTACACGCGTCGAAAGGCGTATTTGTAATCTAAATTTGTTACCTAAAATGTTCTCTAACCTCTGCTGTACTAACTTCGTGTATTTTTAAGCATTTTAGGCTCTTCATACACCTGTTAAGGGTTGTTGAGCAAATTGGAACCTTTCTGTACTATATTTAGAACCATTTGTGCTCAAGAACCTTGCAACGTTTCCGAAAATGATGTCTGACTCTTTAGGGAACCTTTTAGTGTTTCAGATACCGAAATATCGAAAAGTATAGAGGACCCTTTAAGTTTTGTTACAGTGTAAGCATAAATATAGATTTAAAGTATGAAGTGATTTTTGATTAATTTAACCATGTTTTCATATACCCTAATTTTGCCCATGAACAGCGATTGGTACAGGTAGAATTTGAGCAGCCTCATTCTTGTTATCTTTGAACTTTTCAACTTGTCGTTCCATTAGACACTGATCAGTCGACCATGGACTCAGGAAAATTCAGTTGCATGAATGGGTAACAGCTGGAGACGTGATTCCGCTTCGATTTACAGGTGTCAAGNGATGTTTAAAAGATTAAACTTACGATGAATACTCATCATAAGTCCATGGCAATTTGTATATTGTAGAGAAATAATTAATTGGAAAATCAATCGTATCTTTTTATGTTACATGCCCCTGTTCTTGGCATGAAGACCAAATTACTAATTCTTTGCAAATCGTCAGAATGAATAAAGAGTGAATATGACAGAGAGCGTAATATTTGTAACTGTTTTCTGATGTTCGTTTTGTAATGATGATGGTAACAACATCAAATTCGTATATCTTACTTTTTCATATTAAAGGCGTAAAGTGCTGAAAATATATTACTTTGGGCGTAGCTTTAGCAGCGACCCAATAAGGGGCCTTAATTAAAGAATGGCATCTTGCCAGGTACTCATTCACTTCACCTGGGTAGAGTGCAGCATATTGTGCATATATTTTTTGCAAACGACAATTGATATCATGTGTGGGAATGGAACCGCGAACCTCTCAGGCAAGAGTCAGCACCGCTACACTACGACACCTCACATCTCTGCGCGGGAGTTGCCAATTCTCATTTTCCGACACTCTAACCAAGGAGGTAGAAATCAACTCTAACTGATTACAATCACCCTTTTTTTCTGAGGCAAACTAAATTGTTTTCCCCAGAGGTTCAATTCCATTTTAAATTACATTTATATTTTTCCTCAAACCTTTATACAATAGAAGAGTAAAAATACACCGTATAATCATAATTTTCTCTCGACGATTTCCAACAATAGGCATCTATTTCTTAATCTCAGACTCTCCATCCATAGACCCTTCTTCGTCCCGATTCCCCTTTCTGTGAGAAAAAAAACATCGCTTTTAATATTCCTCCGGTCCCTGGGTCAAGTTATGTCTATACCGGTATAAGAATATACACTCTAATCTTAGCCATCACCTCAACATTCAACAACCATATCTCGAAAGAAGAGGCTTGCACGAAATGCTCTCAGCTTCTTTTCCATCCTCTTCATCGACACCAACGTTGATACGTCAATGTTTAGAGGATAGCACAAGAAGGAAAGTCGTCCTAGCAATAATTCAGTTCAGATTACAACTGTAGTTCAGTTCGACTGTATTTTCCATCAATCATAAAAATCAAATACAATGGTATTTACAATGTTAACAAAAACCAAACATGTTAAATAAATGTTGATGACAATAGAAAAAAGGGTGACTACTAAAAAGTTGAAAACTTGTAAAACGTAGGACCCTTGAAGAGGTAGCTGAGACAATTTCGTGCAATTTGTCCCATCAAATGTATCTGTCTTACAAACTATACAATTGCATTCTTGTAGTATAGTCGAAGCACTTGAGTTCACATATACGAGTACATTTCGGAATGTAAAATTCAAGTGATGACAGAAGATTTCCATAATAACCAATTCGAAAAACAGCAAATCAATACATCAAATCGAGGTCTGCTTTTGCAAATGACATGAACAATTGCGGGGTTCATGAGGTGAACAAAAATGTGTTGAGTGTGAGAACGATATTTAAAGATTTACTCCGCTGTCTGCCTCATATCCACTATGAGTCATCCGTTGAAAAGTATCTTTTACCCATGTATTTTATGACAGATTAGTTCGGTATTTTGAGATTAGAAAGTCATTTTAAAGCATTGTAAGCAGAACAAAGAATTTCGGACAATCACGGAGTATTTTCATTGTACGT
>BQKZ01007428.1:4578-20782 GCA_036244855.1 Temnopleurus reevesii | reverse complement strand
GATAAAATCTACAGCGATATTCAATCATGCACACATTCTTTGCATCAATAATGTTGGTGCTCAGAATGTTTGTCGAAATATCGTGAACTCCACAAAACTTTGCACAGATTGAGTCAACTGTGAAGTGTGTTGTTGAATATCATTACGTTTGGCAGTTTGGCATGTGCCCTAATAATTCAGGTTATGGTTTCGGCACCCACGTCCGTGTGTGGGCAATGCTATATTTGAATAAAAAATATTCCTGTCCAAAATACGGAAGAAATTTTGTCATAGATTTCTCCCAGCTATTTATGGTTGACAGAAATTTTGAGGAAATTATTGACAAAATCTGAATCTTATCAATAAATCATGTTTTTATTCTGATTTTCTAATTATACACATGATCAAAGCATGATATGTAATTCCTCAGTTCTTCGTCATTTGCCAATTTACAAATACACCATTATTCTTGCGCAACTCAAGTACATACAAATAAGTTTGTTACATTTTAGACTTAACTCCATCCAGTTTAAGTTTAAGTGACTCGCTTTTGGTCGATTCTCAGTTTATATATCGCACCATTCCCCGTCATATTTATCTCAGAAATGGTAGACTCCCAACTGACTAAAATCTGAGTCGGATTTGACTACGTGGAATTGTATAGGTGTTTGTAGGCCTTGTATTCACTTGATTAATCAGATTGGTTTTCGGATGCGTGTATCGTGCTGTCTTCATCTGATGTGAAAGTATTTTGCAAAAAGAATTTTCACAAAATGTAAAATGTAACCCCTTATCATTATACCTAATTGAATACTCTCAATAGTAACTATAATTGTGATTGTTTGGTTGACAGTTGTGTTTATGGATACCATAAGATAGTGCTATACTTGGTGATACTAAGTCGCGTTACTTCAATTTCCGTTTGAGCGCAACTCAGAATACTAAACCTAATACGCGTTTCTGATTGGTCGAAGTTGCTCTTAATTTGCAGACTTACGTTTAAACGTAACATTTTTTTGGGTGCAAGATCAAGGGTAACTTTAGCACGAAACAAATAAACTATCCATAACCAACGGGAAATGTATTTTGTTCCCCTTTCAATATTTTCTTCTGGTTCCACGATAATAGTCACATAGCTATGGAAACTAGACAAGCACGTTCCATGGTTTCGAGGGAGAGAAACTCGGATAGTGATAAATTCACAACGCTGCACCTGTGACAACTGCGTGGCGGCGAAAGGAAAACGTTGGACATGGATATTTCATGATCGACATGTTATGCATATCGAAATGACCCATGATAACTTTGAGTAAACCGGCTGTTGAGTCTTAGTCTTGTCACCCAGACACTTCTTCCTCGTGGTGACGTGTCTGAGCGTTTGTGATGCATGTTTGCTTCTGAAATTATGAATTGAATTATGTATAGCAAACAATACTTGATGTTTTCAAAGACGGATGTTCTTTTATTCTCTATGGTTAAGGAAACAGGGAAAAAAGAGATCCGAACTCACCCTCCCTAACCCGCGTTCACACACACAGGCACACACACAGGCACACGCACGCACACTCCCATCATAAGTGTCCATCTGCACCATTCACGCAGGCCGTCGTCCCTCTCGCGTGCACACACCCACACACACAGTACACACACACACACACACACACACACACACACACACACACACACATCCATACATATATATACACGGCTACAATTACCCTCACACAGACACAGACAGATAGAAAAATACACACACACACACACACATACAAGCATTAGTAGTCAGTCCGCACACGCACTCACAGATCATGAACAATATAGGATGTCCTCTTGTATTTTCTTCACACACATCCACTTCACGCACACGCAGTAGACATACATATCCAGTTTGAATCCACGTATTCTACATATACCCTGAAAGCACGCACATACTAAACGCACGTGTACTACACCCACATAAACAAGCACTCACACTGCCTTGTCCATGAATGAAATTCACGCACTTTCCCAGGTACCCTTGAGCTGAACAGGTATAGGAGGAAGGTCATTACTACTGGTGACTCATATGGTCTTAGACGGGGATTTAACCTAGGAGATGATCTCACGATGTTATCCTGATGAGGGACTGTCCTGCGATTATAAGCCCCAGTCACATGGAAGCCCCGACTGAACTAGCCTATCGAAATAGCCTACCCTGGCCTGGCGAAGCCTGCTGGAAAGGCGTAAATGACGCCCACCCCCTGCATGAATACTCGTGTTTTGCACTAAAAACATGGTGTAATCCAAAACTTGGGCAGTCTCTCTGTCAGGGCTACGACTAAACACGACTGACCACGACTGAACATAATGGAACACGGCTGAACACGACTCTTTATTCAGGGTGTTGTTAACTATTAACTGAACAAGGGGTCGTGTTGAATCGTGTTGAATCGGGGCTTCTATGTGAACTGAACAAAAAAGTCGTGTTGAATCGTGCTCAGTCTGGGCTTCTTTGTGATCGAGGCCTTACACTTACATAGATGCCACCGGGAGGAGTGGGGGGGGGGGGGTACTACCAGACCCATTGATACAACATTTCTCAACCTTTTTCGAAGATTACTGTTGCTATCCTGTTATGGAGAGGGGATGCATTGTCTTCGATGTGTGGTCAACTATTCGTGAAGCACAGTGCACCCCTCATTTTCTATGGTGTTACAACCCGTGCGTTACAGGTTCCAAATAGGACGAATATAGACCAATCTGAGTAATGTTTTATGTGTAACGGTGACGCCATTACCGCCATGTTCCCAACTTTGTTTGAGGTCGTTGGCCGTGTCCCTAGTCTGGTCCTATGTGTGGTGTATCTGTCCCCAGACTCTTTGGGCACATGTGCCTGTGAGCTTGTCACTATCACAGAGTCAAAGCTTTCCCCTCTTTATAATATGGTTGTACCAGTCTGCTGTGCGACTTAATAGGGCAGTCACACATACAGGCTGATCTCACCCTGCTGCCAAACTGAATTGTCATGAATTTGAACTATATTTGATTTAACCAATCAATTTGTTCAATTGCATCTGAGATGAATAACATTTTTCCGATGAGGTTTGAAAGCATAACGGAATCGACCTATTTTGTAACCGTCCCGTAGATCAGCTGAAGTCGCTGGAATAACCTTTAAGAATGTTCTTTTCATATAAGCGTAAATAGCAAAAACAAAATACATTAGTTGTAGAGCTGAAAATCTGTTTTTAAGCTATACATCCACCGCCTCGCGTAAGAGCATAATCCAGTTGAGGACTCTGTGTTCTAATAGCACCTGCCTCTGTACATATCCTTGCCCTGAACACACAGGGACAGCACTACTCAACCAAAGATCCCCACATACCCCTCTGATCTTGCCCCCTCACCATGCTCACAGAGGCACGATCAGAAGGGTATGTAATATCAGAGGGGTTTGTGTTAATCTCTGGTTGATTGATGTAGTCCCCGTTTGTTCAGGGAAATGATACATGCAGAGGCAGATGCTATCGGAACACATAGTCCTCAACTGGACCAGCAACAGCAATCCATAAGCTCCAAGGTGTGCCGTTGGACTCAGTCTCGGATCAAAGATTGTTGTGATAGACTAGACGAGATCAGACGGGCTTACCTCCCGCCTCCCGCTATCTCCAAGATAGATTGAGAGGTTTTTATTGGCATATTATCGAGGCTCCATCTTCGGTCACTGGCTTGGTTTGTTGTGGAATAATAAATATGCAGCTTTTTGACATGTTATTGGCTATACAGGTCAGAATACGGATGTATATGTTTATGTAGCGATATATATTTAAGATGAATCAACATACATGGCCATAATGGCAGAGAGGAAAAGAAATGGTTGTGTTGTTGGATAAGTATTTCGAATACAATGCTGTTATTGTGTTCTTCCAGGGCGATGTTTCACACAGCTCAGAAATACTTAAAGAAATACTTTAAGAAATACTTTATGGTCGACTGGTATCAGTTATTTTGTTGAAAACTCATGAAAATAAAAATATTGATCACCCAGCACAAGAAATGACACCGCCACGGGTTGGGTTTAATCATAGAGGTATATAGTCGTAGGTTTTAATCAAGTTACGATAGACTTTGAAAACGACTCTAAGAATGACTGGTGTCAGTTCTTGCCCTGAATACGCGTAGTATAATGAATTTAAAGTCTTTCTTCTTATGTTGATCAAACACCTCCATGAACAAGTGGGTGTACATCTAAAAGATCAGGCATGGACATGATGTATATTGATGAACTGATTTATCAGCGTTTCTGTGAAGCTGGAAAGTAGAAAGTCACATGAAATAAAATGAATTTGTGAATTTGTAAAAATTTATGTTCTCTGGAATTATTCTCATCACCAACATCATTATTATGTGCAAGGTATTCCTGGCAATGACGGGATTTCCCATCTTGAATCAGATTTTAAACACATTAGACGATGTCAATGATTATTGGAAAATGAGAAAATAACTTTGAAAAAATTTGCACGAGTCCCATTTCCTAATCTTCACGTGTTGGATATAAATGTGATGTTTTCCTCTGTACGACAAAGCATACATAGGCCGATGGAAGGCTTTACCGATGGAGGTTTACATTCGAGATATGACAACAATACTGGCTCAGGAGGGAGCTACTGTCGAATGTCATCAACAAAAAATGGAAAATGATATTCTGAAACCGCTTCCATACCAATCCAATAACTTATATATTGCAAAGGGAGATATGTCTGCAGAACCATCTGTTGGGCACGGATTGTCTTTTGTGTATGGGGTTATGTTTCATTCTCTTGTCGGGCGGACGCGTGAGTATAGTTTGATGTCCCATATACACGACCACCGTTCAATGTCTGGTTGTCACCCGGATATTTGTAAGAGAATATTCCCCGGACATTGATATGTTGTCAGTGAAGGTAGCAAAATAAAGTGAATAAGCTGAATATTTCAGGGAATAATCCGATCAAAAGTTATGCAATTTTGAAGTTTTCATATCCACATGTGATGGACATCCTTGAGTCGTCAACACCTAGTCTGATAATGCACACTCACTGTTTTCCCGGTTAATGTTATTGTTCTGCCCTATTGTCTAATTCGGCGAGATAAACCGCTGGTGTTTATCCGATCGTTTGCGGTATAAGAGTAAATTGGGGGTCTAAAAAGTCTGAAAGGGTTGAAGTAAGTTCAGCTTTCGGAAGATGGGGTTCAAGCGAAATGTCAGGTCCATCATGTCTAAGCGGAGCCTTCCAGGGCCGACATGAGTAGAATGTAAAACATTGCTCATGATCAAAATATTTATCAATGGCGTGTCTGCCTTGCCAGGCTCCGAGCCAGTATAGTCTGTCACCCAATGAGGATGAATTGGGACACCGGGGTGAGTAGAGACAAAACCGACTCCCTTAAACAATCCCTTAATGGGTAAATCTACTTGGGGCTTTCGAGAGCCGACAGTTAGACATGATCATTATACAAATGCTTATCACTCGCTTGTCTGGATTGCCAGGCTCCGAGCCAGTATAGTCTATCACCCAATGAGGATGAGTTGGGACACCGGGGTGAATGAGGACAAAAGTGATTTTTTTTTTGGGGGGGGGGGTGGGGGGATTGGGTTGTTCTATGTTGTACCGGGGCTTTCTTGAGCCGACAATCAGAGTTTGCTTAATAATGATAATAATATATAGCATTTAAACACGCCATCTCTTTAGTCACCTATTCAGAGGCGCGAGACAAATTATCTAATATTATTACCCGGCCTTAGCATAGCTGCCAAGTAGGCGCTTCTGCATTTAGAAGAATAAATTCCTGCCGGTACCCATTCACCTCACCTGGGTTGAGTGCAGCACCACTTTGGGTAAATTTCTTGCTGAAGGAAATTAACGCCCTGGGAGAGATTCGAACCACCGACCCTGTAGTTAAGAGGCGAGAGTACGAACCACTACACCACGACGCTCCCTTATGATCAAATTATTTATCAATAGCGTGTCTGGCTTGCGAGGCTCTGACGCAGTACAGTTTATCATACAATGAGGATGAGTTGGGACACCGGGATGAATGAGGACATAAGTTATTTTGGGGGTAATGGGTTGTTCTATGTTGTACCCGGGGGCCTTCTTGAGCCGACAATTAGATATGATCATGATCAAAATATTTATCAATGGCGTGTCTGGCTTGCCATGCTCCGAGCCAGTATGAATTTGGACACCGGGGTGAATAGAGACAAAACTAAAATACTCAATCCCTTCTTATGGGGTTGATTCCTTTATTATGTACCCGGGGCCTTTCAGAGCCGAACATCAGACATTGCTCACGATCAAAATATTTATCAATTGCGTGTCTGCCTTGCCATGCTCCGAGCTAGTATTGTCTATCACCCAAATGAGGACGAATTAGGACACCGGGGTGAATAAGGACAAAAGTGATGTTGGGTACTGGGTTATTCTATCATGTACCTGGGGCCTTCTAGAGCCCACAGTTAGATAGTATCATGATAAAATGTTTATCACTGGCTTGTCTAACTTTGCAGGCACGGACTCAGTATTCGAGTCGTTACAGTATGTCGTCAAACGAGAATGTATTAAGAGTTGACTGAAAAATTATTTATCTGGATGTTGTTTGAGATTATTTTTTTTCATCTCGCCATGTAGGCCTACTAATTGCTTGATAAAAGAAATATATTATTACATGTATTTTAATTCGTTGATTACAAATATGATTATAGTTTAACCGACTGTTAGGGGTAAATTGTAGCCTATATTGTTGAACTTTCCGAGAGTGCTGCCTCAAATGTGATTCATATGACATTTGAAATCTCCCGGTGGTGAGGAAGCTGGTTTAAATACTGTTATTACTTAAAATAATTGGTCTTGAATCTTCGAGTCAGCATGATAAGTCCTCTAAAAATGTGTAAAAGTCACGTTTTGGCAGGGGAATCCAGTTTATGGCGATTTTAAGAAGCAGCATGTCTTGGGGACGATCATTGAGGATGGGGTTTTCTATCAGGCGAAGGCGGATTCGTCTTGCTTTATCATTTTCAAGCAGAAAATGCGTCGTGAGTGCGTCTTGCGTAGACACTACCGAAGAAATCAATTGACCCGGATCAAATGTTATCATTATTTGCATCTTTATACTTTTTTAAAAGTTTGTTAATATTTTTACCACACGCAAGCGAATTGGTGTATATTAGTGGAATGTGGCCTGAAGAAAGCCCGCCTAATTAGCGGAACAAATTCCGCCATCTTGAGTTCCTACACGACACCATATAGCACCAGTGACCACTCAGTTTCCTACCAGCCTTGGGGTTGTTTCACCAAATCGTTTGTAAAGTTACACACGACTTTAAGAAAGACTAGAGTACGTTAATGAGTGTCATACGCATAAGATTGTCGAGTCATTCAGCACAAGAACTGATACCAGTCGTGCGTAAAGTCGTTATTTAAGTTTTTCGTAACTTGGTGAAACCATGGATATATATATCCATGGTGAAACACCGCCCTGGTACAACTTGACCGCTCATCTTGTACCCTTCTAATTCATACAGACTCGAGTTGCCTGCTTGACTAATCTCAAACATTCCATGACAAGGCGAATTGCGAATTGCATATGTGGTAACATCATCAAAAAGCGATCGTATGCCTTTGCGGTCCTATTTGAGGGTTTTTCTTCTTCGGTGATCGCATTGTCAGAGACGTCAGGAAGTGCGAATTGGAGGGCATTGCGCCGGTTAACCTCCCCCTGACGTTCGGCTAACACACTGCAAAGATTTCCCTCACTATTTATAACCCATATTTTGTGCTCAAACATCTGGGTCTTCATGCGTAAAAAGGTTGCTTTTAAAGGTGTAGATTCAACTTAATAGATATGTCACTGGGTCCCGTAAGCGATTTTTCCGTACCGCTGATCCGTCGGAGATTCGCGCCCCGTAAAATGCAAGTTTCCGATTCGTCGCAAATTTGAAAAAAAAAACCCAACACTTCTGATTGGTTACTGGCCAGTCCATTGAACAAAATTTGCATGCAACGAATATCCGATTGGTCATTTTCATGAGCGATTCATCGCAATTTTTTTGTTACGGGGCACAGATATTTTATTATACTTTGTGAATTGAAATAAAAGATTCCACACTCTACAGTGTTTCAGTAACAAATTGGACTATTTTCACTGTTTTAAGTAAAAATCGATCCAGAAATGACTAATCAATCGCAATCTATACCCTTTTTTCACCAGCTCATCGCCTCACATGCAAAATAGATGGACATTCAAGTACCAATCGGAAGTGCCGTTTGTCTAGTTCCGAATGCAGCTGGGCAAAAAAAGAACAAACATTGGAGGCCACCAGTTGGCTTTTTGTTCGGGTGGCTTATGGTTAGTTGTGACATTCAAACTAAACTATACCAAAATACGTGTGAGAAACATCCCAGAATTTTGTATACATTTACTTTTCATGCACGTAAAACAATATATAAATGCTTCAGCTCATTTCACATGAATTTCTTCAACATGACCGTCATCGATCCATGCCTTTAAACGCATTCCAAAAATGTCACGTAAACCTACTTCCAATCAATCAGGATCGCATATCAATAGAATTTGTGTTAAGTTTTGCAATTAATTTTACAATTAATCGTATCTCTTTGATACAGATTTTGCCATTGACTTACGATTAATATATATCGTAAGTTTAATTATATCTGGTACAGGCCCAAGAACGCGCATTCTTATTCGCGCACAGTCTGCGCTTTTGACAAGACGCATATGAAACAATGGTTTTGATTGGCGTTTCCCAAGCAATCGTAACTTTGCTGCAACACCAACGTAGGGTCATTTGCGGTGACATGTGCGCAACCCATTGACGTTGGGGGAATAACATCCACTCACCCATGTTCAATTATCACTAGCACGCCTCACCCACACGCACACCCCACGCACATTCACATCCTAATCAAGTTTGCAGGTTCGTGAATATGATGACTAGAAGTACACGTATGCAGGTTCGTGAATATGATGACTAGAAGTACACGTATACATTATACTGTAACACCCACACTCGAAACTTTTGCACAACAAACCGACACATATGCATACACACACACTAACACACAAACGGATCCCTGGAAGTGGTGAAAATGTATGCTTAGCGGCCATCTGCCTACAATGGCCACCACAGTTAGTTCCCTCAAAAACAAAATTTGTCATGGAACCTGTCTATAGAGCTCACCTGTGTACAGAGGCCACTCTTCCTGTTTCTCGTGAATGAGTAGCCAATATAGACAGGTTTGACTGTATTTACCATGTTTATAGGCGAGCGATTGTGATTCAAGTCCAGAATCTGGACTAGTTCAATATGCTTTTATTTTAATTGAATTAATGCACCTATAAGTAATTATAATTTTCTTTTGCCATAAATGACTACTTCGACTAAATAACTGCCAAATTTGTAACTTCCTAATGGAATTTCCCCTTTCACCACATCCATTACACTAACACCCATTGTTTCGAGTGACGGAGCTTAGACAGAAGAGTTGTAACGAAAATATTGTTGAAGAATTTTTTTATACAGACAATTCATTCTATTATTTACATATCTGTATACTGTATGCTTCCGATTTTGACAATGTGACATCCTTGTTTGCATTATTTTTTTTAATATATTTGTTTGTTTCGTCGCTCGCTGGGGAAAGTTTTTTCTTCCTGTTTTCATATCAGAAGATAATAAGTATTACTTAAAAATAAGAAAAGCTTATGAAATTGGATGTATTAGATCTGTTACAATGGGAATTTTTAAATTGGAAACATATTTGCTTTTCCCCGTATTGATCAAAATAAACATCATAGAAAATCACCAGTGCCAAACGACATTAGATCCGCTGCTCTTTTCCTTCGGGAAATATTCTAAGGGGTGTTGTTCAAAATTGCAATTGATCGCAAGTTGCAGTTGATCGGATCGTACCAATTAAAATCATTGTTTCGTGCGCGTAATGTTACATGCGCGTACCGTGCGCGAATGAAAATGCGCGTTACAGTTTGCAAAGTTGCAGTTGATTTGCAGAAGAAGATTATCGGCCAGACTGGTTTGAAATTAATTTTTGTATAATCTTTGAAATGAGCTGTGTCTTTATTGATCATATCAACCATACAACATCACTATCTCCAAACCACAGTAGATTCGCTCCTTATTCCTTCGGGAAATATTCTAAGATAAAAGATTATCGACAAGACTAGTCTGAAATTTAACGATGACATAGTGTGTAACCTTCGCCCTGTACACAGCTGCGGAGATGAGGTTCATTCTCTGGTCAACCAGAGACGCCTTTTTATAATGCCGTTCACACTACAGTAAATTACCGCAATCTTGACATCGATGTTCAAACATCGATGCAAATATCGTGGTAATAGGCCGGTTTACTAATGTATTCAAATTTATGCACGTTTCTTGCCAACGACCATAGTTTGCACATAATACTTGTTGCTATGTTGTGCAATCCTCGGGAAGATTTGGGGTCGTCAAGAACAACCTTGTGTACAACGAATGCATACAATTTGCATCTATTTGTAAACCCGTCTATTTACAGTGCGGACACGGTTATCTGGTGATATGGATCGCGATCCAAATTATTCTTCGGAGTGCGATTATTCAGAAGTTTCATCCTGCCGATCGTAGTGCGAATGGTCAGATGGTGTCAACATCGATGTAATTAGTCCCAATTCGGGATTTCCCCAGTGTTACTGAGTGTGGGTTCATGGTGTGCAGTTATTGCTTTGAATAGTGATCAAATGTCTTCTTGGTAATTGTCTAAGAAATATCTCGCCGTGTTATTTTGCTTTATTCATACAATGTGTTAAACTCGAATTTATTGGACAATTTGTGCATGCGCAGTGGGCTCCTGTCACTCAGTCATTCACGACTCCGATCGCGATTTGTATCACCTCGCTAGTGTGAACACTGACTGAATAACATCAATATTCGGATCGTGAGCCAAAACCACTTTCATTCCGTAGTGTCAACGCCGCTTATGACCAAGAACAGCCGAAGCGACCCGTCACAGACGCCGCGCCAATGCAGTAAATGGGGCGCGAGTCCTTTGGGCAATTAAAAACTCACCACTAATAGTCGTAAATTTCCTGTGTTTCTGTTACTAATTTGTCCATTTAGCACACAACAGCCCTTCGGAAACACCCAATGACCAGTGTGGTTGTCTGGTTCAGTTGTCTACGAGATTGATCATAAACCAAGAAGAATAAAAACTCAGATAATTATTGTCACTTATTTTCTAACATACTGTTACGTTCAAGGGTCTACTTTACCTACACCAGCATAAGAAAACGGGTGCTTGCTGAATGATTTTTAACTATTGATATGTGACATAGGGTTATTTAAACTACTATTGTGAACCGAGTTAAATGTCTCTGAAAAAAAGAATCGGTGGTGAGGGTTTTTATTTCCAACATTCTCCGAAACTTAATGGAAAGATCAAGTTGTGGTTTTAGTGACAATCGATTGGCATATCTATAACAAGACCGATTTGTTATCTAGGCCTGTGATTTAACGACATTCACGACATTCACAAACTGTTTGGGATGGGTGATCTTCGGACACTGGCCTTTTTTAAAATCTAATCATCCACATTCATGTCCGTTGAAATATATAAAAATATGATATATATAAAATCATGAAATAGATAAAAATATGAAACATATCAAAATATGAAACACATTATTTTTGTCTATATCTCTCCAATGTTACACCTTTTCAACAAGAAGACTGATACCGTTTGGAATCAGGTTCACAACACGTGTCACACCTTTAAAGACAATGTCTTACATTATAATTTTGTTATTTTAAAGATAATCAAATCAAGCTGTCCGACCAATGTTATTACATTCAGATTGATGTAAAATCAACAAAGAATGCAAAAAAGAAGGAAATTATACAGGCACTATCAAGATATCTATGAAAATTGAAATAATTTTACCACAGATGCTTGCATAGTGTGTCTTCATAGGTCATATTTTTTAGTTTACCATTTTAAACAATTAATGTTGATTTTAAATCCCAACATTTTCATATCTTAGTTTATGTACATTATTAACCATTTAGGTAGCATTTCGGATCTGGCAGTTGAGATTTTTTTAAACGAATGCAATGTTGAACGATGCCTTTAAGGTAAGCCACCTTCCACCTCTCGGCATGTATCCCGACAGTTATGGCGATCCTCAATGAAAGTGATGCTGCTTTCTGGCGCGGTTCATGTGAAGCCACCGTTAAGATACAGCTAGGGTGTCATACCAGTCTCCTAATGCCACAAAAGAGGGAAAAAATGTTTGGATTCCCTCAAACGACCAACACTCTAAAAATGGCCCGACCATTTTTTTTTTCAAGTGTATATATTACTTTTCACTCAAAATGAAAAAAGAATCACAGCGAAATCATACGAAAACAACCTGAAAAGTCTTTTTAGTTTAAATGATCTTTGTCTCATCTTCACCTGTTCACTCCCTTCCATCTTCCGTCTTATTTCCTTAATGAATGGGATGATATTTTTTTAAAAATTGTTTAATACTAAAATAAATACCACGATATAATATATTTTCGAAAAATTAAGTCGAACACCAATTCAATGCTCCTTTGTAATTATATTCAAATCGGAACCGGCTTGCTATTGTTGTGTCCGCACAGTTGCGTACACGACGTACGGTTCTATTGTTCATGACCGACTCTATTTTGCGGCAATATTGGGAAAAATATCACAGCAAAACTAAAAATAAACATGTGGAAAACAACCTGAAAAGTCATTTTAGATGATCTTTGGGCTTTGGCTTTACTCCCATCCACGTCTTATTCTCTGAATGTATTAGGTGAATTTTTTCATTTTTTGTATTGATCAAAATACATCTTTCAACCGACCGACGCTATTTTTCAAAAAATGGCATTTGAGGACATCCAAACATTTTTGTCCAAGTCTCCTAGGTCCCTTGACGCCAGACGTTAATGAATGTCAAAGATCACTGCGACATAGATTCGACTACTTACGGAGGATAGTGGCCCCACCTTATGTAGCTCTCATATAGTTTTGCTCTCTTCCTCACGTCAGTATGTGTCTGCCGAGAACCTGAGGCAAAATGAAGGATGAATATGTTACCTGGGCCCCCGTAACATGAAGTTTTCCGATCGATCCTATGATTGCTATCAATAGTAAGTCTATGGGATACCATATACTACAGATTTACAATGATCGCAATGGCTTGTTTTAGGCATCAAATGTTGGGACTTATGAAATGATGATGCCTTCATACTCTGTCATATATCGAGTACTCATCCATACACTCATTGCTATTTTTATTCAAAATTATGTTTCTATTCTTTAATTTGAAAAAGTCCTGTTTACAAAAAAAGAATAAAAGAAATGTATGCATGTTCCTTATTGCCGTATTTTCATGGTTTTCCTTTAACATTTCGTCAGCGTTTTTACGAACCGGCCTATAATGCTTTAATGCTTGAACACACATGAATTTCTACGACTGGTTATTGGAACCACTCCTCGCTAGTAGGCCAGTTCGTAAAATCGGTAGCGATTTGATGCCAGTTCAGATACAATACTTGTCGTTATTTTGGACAAGCATAAAGACGCCCAAACCTAAGNCGCCGAAACGCTCTGCTTGTTGGCAAGCCGTTATTCATCTACAGTAGGTTGTCAACCCAAACGTCATTGATTGCGATTCGAACCGCTAGACCCCGATTGAAAGTCGAGTATTAAATCACGATTCAATAATATTCAGTATATACGTATTATTGAATAATAATGATTAAAACCCACTTTTTATTTTAATTGATCTTGAGAAGATATGAATGTAGGGGAAAATGTAAATACCCATTTGCTTTTATGTTTGTCAAATTTAAGGCACCATCACACCGACTTCTACCCGTTTAAGATTTAAAAATGGATGAAATGCCCACGTGGTACACACCTGAGTATGTAATCGTTGAGCGGTTTCTCCGGGCTGAGGGGCGATGGAATCTCAAGTGTTCCTCTGATCTTGTGCAAATTGGATTTGATGGATTTCTCAGAGTCTGGAGGTTAATTGGAGCAAAGTCGCAAAGGGTAATGGAAGATCATGTGTTCAAGAGCCTCTGGCATTCTTGAAGTGTTCTCCTCATAGCTAGGTGTGTTTTATGGTATGCTAGGTCATTTTAGACGGAAAAGGTCATTTTCAAATAAATCTGTTTTGTAAAAATGATTTGTCAGAGTACTTCACAAGTATTTGAGCAGGTTCAGGCAATATGTGGACATATTTATCTATAGCTTCATTACTTCTGCTCGTATATATTATTTTTAAGTGCCCAAATGTCCTGTTGATTAATGGGCTACCCCTTTTTATATGAATTGATATTCAGGAATAAACGGTTTCTCTACTCTTAAGAATATTCCATTGTGAATATTGTAAATCTTTTGACTATCACCGCATTTTGTGATGCATTCTGACGATGACTACATCTAAACTTTTGCACATGTGTGGAGAAGGTTGCTGTTCTAAGTTTACCTATATAGCCTCTAGCATGGTTCGTCGGAAAGGCAAATTATACGCCTACAAATAACTTATGCCAAACCACATGCACAATCATGATTTCACTTTCCAACTTTAGATTATCGACATCGTCCCTGTTTTCACGAAGTGGCGGGAACCAAATGGCAATGTTGCGACAAAACCTGTTACAATTTCATTAAAACGTGATCTGCTATAGAACACTTCAATATAATGCCTTTTGCAATGTTGCTACGTCAGAACCTAAACTTTCGCTACCTCGCTACGTGAAAACACGAACGATATGTCACTTTAGTTGTTCGGCTATCTTCAGTAGATGTAAAAGTACAACCAGTAATCAGGAATGTGTTTGACAATGAATTCTTCAGCAGTAATTAAAAAAAAAATTCCTAGCATTTCAAAGAGAGCCAGATCATGTATTCCTTTGAAATGTAGCCCAACGTCGTCATTAAGGTGCAATCTTTTTAATGAAATATCATCAATTACAGATTACAGAAGTATTTCACGACTTCAGGAATGGGAACATGACAAAAATGAACACGTGTAAATTCACGTAGACGCATCTCCAATGAATGACAATGTTGTAAAGCCTGGTTTTATGATTTAACCTGCATCTCCAGGACCACCGTCCTTGGCTAAAAGATGCGAGTCTAATCTGTATACGATTGGATCCGAGTGAATCGCTGCTACGTTAAGTTCAACGGCAAGTCAAGGGCACACCAATGCGACTTGGCCTTTCTCCAATCCTTGGCACGCGCAGTGCTTGTAGTCCAGGGCCCCGTAATACGAAAGCTTTCAAATCGATCGTGCGATTAATATCAATCGTAAGTCTATGGGGAAATCGTGTACTACAGGTTTGCAATTGATCGTAAACTCGTTTTGTGATACGGGGCCCAGAATACATTAAAGTGGCGGGAAAACAAAAGGTGCATGACACTTCAATTTCCTTCAAATCATTATGGATCCGATTAGATTTGCTCTGATTTTTTTCTTTCTTGCTGTGACCAAAGAGTTACGAGAATGAGACACGGTGCATGAGTATGTCCCAGTTTTGTATCTGCGTTTCATTAATTTTATGGTCGGATTCAAGTGCTTTCAAAACTAGAGAATTTAGAGATCGAGATTGTGTTATAACAAAGACCTACTGCTCGAATATTTTGTAATGTTTAATACGCGATCTACATAGTTATGGTTGTTGTTTTTTCATACCACCCAGCATGCATTAACGCAAAAGAGGCATAGAAATGTCTGCCTGGCGACTCAATAATCATGCGCGCACCGGACGCCAAATTTGAGGCGAAGACCCTTTTTTTGGCTTGTGACTCGGTTTCCCTGGTGCGCCAACAGTCGAGCCCCCGGGTTAAAAATGATGGGCACTTGTCCGTTGTTATTTATGCAGTTGAACCAGTGTCAAATCGTCTTAATGTGTCGTACCACTTGTTGATAGGGTAATTCTTACGTTACCAGGCCATATTGTAATTGCTTAAAGTCCTTTTTTTAAATTGTGAATGGATTTACAAGTCTTATAAAACCATTTAACTCTAATTTGAGAAGACATAGCATAATTTTGTTAAAGGAGGACTCCGGACCAAGAATTTCTTGCTCTGATTCAAAGCGCAAAAATCAGACAAACAGATGAAAAAAAGTTTGAGCGAAAACGGACAACAAATAAAAAAGTTAT
>BQKZ01007427.1:0-13327 GCA_036244855.1 Temnopleurus reevesii | reverse complement strand
ACCCATTCACTTTTGCTTCCTGTGTTTATATAGAGAAAAAAGTCTGTAACAGTATTTTTTGTGTGTGACTCATGTGGTGTTAGATCACAATGCACCTCATCTATAAATCAGTTGAAATTGAGAGAGGGGCAAATTCAATCACCCACACACAATATGGTATGGACACCAATTTCAACTAACTGTAATTGAACTTTAACCTGTATTATTTTCAGGGTTACATGTCGTACATCCGTAGTCTACCCATCAACGATACTCCAGAGATCTTCTCGCTCCATGATAACGCCAACATCACCTTCGCCCAGAATGAGACATTCAGTACGCTCAACACCATCATGCTGCTACAACCAAAGACAGCTGCAGGGAAAGGGAAGTCAAGAGAAGAGGTATGTTGTTGGTCGTGATGAAATTGAAATGATAATGATGATGATAGTGATGGTGATGGTGATGATGATGATGATGATGATGGTGATAGTGATGATGATGATGATGATAATGGTGATGGTGATGATGATGATGATGATGATGATGATGATGATAAAGACGATGATGGTATTGGTGATGATGATGGTGATGAAGATGATGGTGATGATGATGATGATGATGATGATGGTGGTGGTGGTGGTGATGCTGATGATGGTGATAGAGATGATGATGATGATAAAAATTACATTGATAATAAAAAAAGATATAATTTACAGTTCATATCAGTAGATGTACATTGTAGCAAATTGTAGCAAACAGATTACTGTTCAACATTTTTGTGCAGGGAAAGGGAAGTCAAGAGAAGAGGTATGTTGTTGGTCGTGATGAAATTGCAATGATAATGATGATGATAGTGATGGTGATGATGATAATGATGATGATGATGATAAAGCTGATGATAGTGATGGTGATGATGATAATGATGATGATGATGATAAAGCTGATGATGGTGATGGTGATGATGATGGTGATGAAGATGATGGGGATGATGATGATGATGGTGATAAAGATGATGGGGATGATGATGATGATTATGGTCGTGGTGGTGGTGGTGATGCTGATGATGGTGATGGAGATGATGATGATGATAAAAAATGACATTGATAAAAGGACAACATTATGAATGAGGTACTGGCCCACTGAACTGAACAAGATTTTTCACAAATAACTTGCAATCTTTCAACATTGATAATAAAAAAAGATATAATTTACAGTTCATATTAGTAGATGTACATTGTAGCAAATTGTAGCAAACAGATTACTGTCAACATTTCTGTGAAAGTTTGTTAAAATGCGGAAGTAAGTAGGGGAACAGACTGGCACAAACATTTCCAATAAAAAAATTGGCGATACTACATGAAAGATGCAATTAATGATTGAAGTATTTATTGTCCTTTACCTTCTTTTTGTTCAATTTTTTTTTAAATGTGCATGATTTTTCCTTTCCTCCCAGGTGATTGAGGAGGCAGCCAAGAGTATCTTAGAGAAGGTTCCTCAGCCCATCGATGCTGTCATGGTATCCAAGAAACATCCTGTCCTATATGAAGAATCCATGAACACTGTACTCATTCAGGAAGTCATCAGGTAAATATATCAATGCTTCAGGGTTCCATGGCATTTGGTGTGGCGACAATTGCTCTTATGAAGGATCTACACGTCACAGTAAGCCAGTTAACCTCGAACCTAAACCTAATCCTAATCTTCATATATCACTCATAGGGGAATTTCAGGGTTCTAAGACATTTGCTCTTGCAATAATTGCTCCTATGAGTGATAATAATGATAATAATAAATGCAATTTACATTCATTGCGCATGTGTCCACTCTGCTGAGTGCTCAAGGTGCGTTGCATAGGAAGCCAAATCTCCAAATCTCAAACCTCAAACCTAACCCTGATTCCAATCCTGATCCTCATGAATCTGAAGCATAAACCTCATTACCATCCTAACCCTACTTCTAGTGAATAATTAACACCAGAGTAATTTTCGCCAGAGAAAATGTCATGTCACCGAGAATCAGAAGTCAAATATATGATTATGATGCTTTTCATTGTAATGACACACTCTGTAAAATGACTTTATGAAATGATCTTATGAAAATATAGAAGTGACAACTCAAATTTGTTACCCTGGAATCCAAACTTTACCTTGAATATGTGTTTCCAAGTACAACCGGTTGCTATCAGTCATCAACATCACTTTGAAGAACCGACTGAAAGACATCAAGCATTTTATAGTTCTGTCTATTTAGTTGGAATCCTTCAACAATAAGGATGTGATACACTTGTGATCTCTTCTTTCTATTTACAGGTACAACTGGTTACTGTTCGTGGACAAAAAAAAAAAATCTCTAGAAAGCCCCAAGGGTCTGGTTGTTCTCTATCGCTTCAGACCATGTCTGACAGTATTTTGAAACCTTCTCTTGTTTTCTATTTCCAGGTACAACCGGTTGCTGTCAGCCATCCATAGTACCTTGAAGAACCTAATGAAAGCCCTCAAGGGTCTGGTGGTTCTCTCTCTGGAGCTTGAGACTATATCAAACTGCATCTTGAAACCTTCTCTTGTTTTCTATTTTCAGGTACAACCGGTTGCTGTCAGCCATCCATAGTACCTTGAAGAACCTACTGAAAGCCCTCAAGGGTCTGGTGGTTCTCTCTCTGGAGCTTGAGACTATATCAAACTGCATCTTGAAACCTTCTCTTGTTTTCTATTTTCAGGTACAACCGGTTGCTGTCAGCCATCCATAGTACCTTGAAGAACCTACTGAAAGCCCTCAAGGGTCTGGTGGTTCTCTCTCTGGAGCTTGAGACTATATCAAACTGCATCTTGAAACCTTCTCTTGTTTTCTATTTTCAGGTACAACCGGTTGCTGTCAGCCATCCATAGTACCTTGAAGAACCTACTGAAAGCCCTCAAGGGTCTGGTGGTTCTCTCTCTGGAGCTTGAGACTATATCAAACTGCATCTTGAAACCTTCTCTTGTTTTCTATTTTCAGGTACAACCGGTTGCTGTCAGCCATCCATAGTACCTTGAAGAACCTACTGAAAGCCCTCAAGGGTCTGGTGGTTCTCTCTCTGGAGCTTGAGACTATATCAAACTGCATCTTGAAACCTTCTCTTGTTTTCTATTTTCAGGTACAACCGGTTGCTGTCAGCCATCCATAGTACCTTGAAGAACCTACTGAAAGCCCTCAAGGGTCTGGTGGTTCTCTCTCTGGAGCTTGAGACTATATCAAACTGCATCTTGAAACCTTCCCTTGTTTTCTATTTCCAGGTACAACCGGTTGCTGTCAGCCATCCATAGTACCTTGAAGAACCTACTGAAAGCTCTCAAAGGTCTGGTTGTTCTCTCTCTGGAGCTTGAGACAATGTCTAACAGCATCTTCAACAACTCTGTCCCTGATCTGTGGGCCGGCAAGGTATGTCTGGGGTTTTTAACATTCTCATGCAACATGGCAGTTCCATGATGTGTGCTTCTATGACAAATGATCCGGTGGCAAATCTAGCAAACATGTGCTAGCAAATGTAGAATGTTTCGTCCCTATGTAATATCTGCACTTTTGGTCAACATTATTGAGATTGCTAACCCAATTCATCATCCAGCTATCATGATGAAAGAGAAGCAACATCACAATTTATTGTTAGATCTCTACCACATCTTCTGGAGTCTGTAACTCAAGATTTGCAAATAAAATTTAGATGGATATCAATTGTAACCCGATGGCAAAATGTGTACACAAGATATACGATTAATTGCAAAATTAATTGTATCTCTTTATGTTACACGCCCCTCGTCAAATCAACATTTATATAGCTCTTTCTTTTTTAATTAGCCAATGCACCCTCTTTCAGAGATTTCTGTGTCATTCTAAAATCTTTCATATTAGATAGCTTGGCTTCAATTGGCTAAATGAAATTTTTGTGGAGGAAATTTTTGTGAAATCAATTGTAAAAGTTCGGTTCAGTTCAATTCATTTAAAAGTGCTATATTCTCTTTGCTTTTTTATAGGCATACCCATCTTTGAAGCCACTGTCCTCCTGGGTGACTGATCTGGTGGAGAGGATGAAGTTCATTGATTCATGGATCTATGATGGAATCCCTAGTGTCTTCTGGATCTCGGGATTCTTCTTCCCTCAAGCCTTCCTGACAGGTACCCTGCAGAACTACGCTCGGCGAGCCATCATCTCTATCGACACCATTGGGTTTGACTTTGAGGTATGTATAATGATGGGTTTGTTGGGTCGATTGGGAATGTTTAGTGAGGGGCGGGGATGTTCTTCTGAATCTCAGGATTCTTCTTCCCTCAGAACTTCAGAACTACACTCAGCCATTATCTCTATCGATGCTATTGGATTTGACTTTCAGGTTTGGTTTGGTAGAATGGAGATGTTAATTTGGGAGCCATTTGAAATTTAGGTTATGCCAAACCTGACATGTTGGTGATCTACTCATATTAGCATCAATGAATTTCACGTTCAGGTACATGTGCGTAGGATGATGACTTTGTTAGACAAAGTGAAGGTGTCCAGTATTGGGAGGGCAGGTCTCAGTCTCGAAGGGTACTCTGCAGAACTTGGCTTGTTCGGCTACCATCTCAAGCGACCCCATGGGATTGAATTAAGTAATAGATTCATTTTCTCTGAATAAACCATTGAATGATTGACAAAAATGACAGAGAATCAATTAAAATTTTCACGTGTCTCTTTTTCTCTGTTCAGGTAATGAAGGAGCCAGCTGAGCAGATCACCAAGCGTCCAGAGAGCGGTTGCTTCATCCGTGGTCTCTATCTTGAGGGCGCTCGATGGGGATACGAGGCACACATCCTGGCTGAATCTCGCCCTAAAGAGCTCTACACAGACATGCCTGTCATGCAGCTCATTCCCGCAGCCAATCGCAAGGAGCCTGAGACTGGCATCTATGTCTGCCCCGTATACAAGACCCTCACAAGAGCAGGTATGTAGTAATCTTCTTTGTTTCTTTTCACCATTTCTCCTCTTTTTATTTTCTCCTCATCGTTCTGCCTTTCTCCCTATTTTTCACCTTTTTGCTGTTTTGTGTATCCATCACCTTCCTCTTTATTGTTCTCCTCAACTTAGTTTTTTCCTCCTCAACCTCTTTCTCTTCTGCTTCCACTTATTCCTCTCCTTCTTTTTCTCTTTTTTGTTGCCCTCTGCATTCGTAATACAGTCAAACCTCGTTATAAAGAGTACTGATATACATGTTACCAGCTCTCGTTATAGTAAGGTAATTTTCTCTTTGTATTTTATTGTATTTTGGCCCTGATATAACAAGGTTTCAATATAAAGAGGTAATTTCTCTGGTCCCAATGACCTGGTCATAACGAGGGTAGACTGTACATCTTCACATCATGATATATACACTACAATTTATCAATCCCTTACTCTGCCATAACCATGTGTTGGTTTCAATATTACCAATTGTCAACAACTTTGAAGGAAAAACTATTATTGCCTTTTGTTATGAATAAAGAATTTTTTGGAACTGGTGTGTGATGTGCTGTACAAAGTTCATCATTCCTTCTGAGTATTAATTATTATCATTTTGTATTGTTTTCTTGTACAGGTACCCTTTCCACCACTGGCCATTCAACCAACTATGTCATCGCCGTGGAGGTACCAACTGACAAGAAACAGAACCACTGGATTAAGAGGGGTGTGGCTTTGATCTGTGCTCTGGATTACTAATCCAGTATAACCATGATTGTCACTTGAGTTAGTCTAGAGGAATCCAGAGGTAACAACCAAAAAAAGAAATCACTGGATTAAATGGGGAGTGTCTCTGATCGATGCACTGGATTACTGGAGAGTAGCAAAGTGATGATGTCATAATATTTTTTCCTCTTCATAATTTGAGATACCATATTATGATTAAACATATCCAAAATATTGACGGCCAAAATTTAATGAAAATTGGGCAAAGTTAATGTACATATTAAAATGGCCATATCTGGACTAACCGTGGACCAAGGTCCACAAAATGTTGGCTGTTAATATTTTTTTTATGCATAAACCAAGAATTCCAAGATGTTTTTTTTAATGACAATATACTTTGTACTCTATAATAATGATATTAATAATGATGGCTATTCATATATTTTGAGAATCTCCTGAACGTCACTTGTTTTAGAGGAAATTCTGAAGAAAGGAATTTAGCATAGCAAAATGACTTTGTAGCAGCACAAGGACCACGTCTTAGTCCTAGTTGAATCCATGTCTTGCCTTGAGAATGGACTAAGGAGCTGGGTGTTCTGGTGTATTGTTTGAAGAACTACATACTCTGTCAGAGGTTACAACTTGATCCTGATGACATATTTTTGATGGAGTGACATGTGAATTATCGATTTTTATTGATGCACATGTGTGGAAAAAAAGTATTTCAAATCTCTCCCTCTCTCTTGGGAAAGCTTTTTCAATTTAGACCATCATGCCTTGGATGTAAGGTTTACTGAAGTTTTGAATAAGAGCTCTTATTCATCATTGAAATAGTTAAGGAAATGCAAACATATACCGCTGAACTGTGCTATGTTTGTTACAAACCAATGAAGAAATTGATTCAATTTTATTTTTAATTTTCATCATTTATTGTGGATTTAGCAGCCATATTTATATACCATGAACATCCAACACTCTTTCTCATGTTGTGGGTTTTGTTGAGCTCCCGTAACCAATGGAATAAATTGTATTCATATGATTTTAACTTCTATCACTCTCTCACCTTGAACAGCTAGTATTGTAAGTATGCCTAGATTAATTTGACCAAAGAGTTTATCATAAATATATTTATTATATCAGTACCTTCACTTCTCTTGTATTCCTTCCAGTGAATTATAACCTCATGATTAACATTTACAAATGGATTGTCTCTTGCTCCTGTTGACAAAATATAATTTCTTTCAAAAAAATAATATTTTCAATTTGAAACTGGTATACCTGTACCTTCAGGATCCTTTTGGATATAATGTTTTGCTAATTTTTCAAGTTAAGTTTGATTCGTTTTGCAGTTCAGTTGCGAAACATGATGAAAAAATGCAAAAGTTGTAAAAAGAAGTGATGCTCAGATTTTGTCCATTACACAAAACGTGCGTTCGCTGCTCACTGTTTTCAAATTATTCTCACCAATGAAATGAAATTTAGATGTAAATAATATTGATATTTATGTACATGTATATGTGAGAAGATAGAAAAGATGCCTTTTATTTGTAGATTATGCAATTTGTATTTAAATGTAACAAAAGATATAAAATGCTACTTTTTTTCCCTCAAAAATATGTATAATATTCTTGAATGTGTCGATATCCAAATATTGCAATATGTCAGAAATTTTTCCGTCCATAAAATATGCTCATTTGTAGCCTTGAAATTTTAATGGAATGATGCATGTGCCTTTTCCATAAAATAAACAAACATAGTTTGGAAAATTTGTATATGAAAGGAATAAACAAATAAAGTCTTTGAAACTAACATGACCTTTCTATTTCATGCTCAATTTTGTGGCGTTTGCGTATATGGTTTGTGAGTCTATGTTTGGGGCATCATTAACTTGCTTATAACTTGGAAGGAAATTCTTTTAATCTAAATCTAAATAGAGGAGTCGGTGGCGAAAACTTGGCCACAGCTTCGCTGACGATCCCCCCCCCCCAAAAAAAAGGTCCCCACTTTCTGTTCGCCTCCATGAGGTCATATACAGTACTCTGCATATCAAGAGAATTTTTAGGGGCATTTGTGGAAATCCCTTGGAGGGGAACTTATTTGATTTACAAAAGATATTAAGATTTAACTACATCTAACATGAACATACTTTGAATCATTCCTCATTGTGTCTTATGTTAATTGGGAAATGTTTACAACTGGCCATTATTAAGAGAGATTAAATTGATGAATAATGACGATGGAATGCAATTACTGCTCAATGAAGTATCAAGTGAATGTTTCCACAATTCTATCAATAGAAACAACAGGCTCAATGGTGGAATGATTCAAGGCATATTCAGGTCAGGTGGAAGTATGTCCTAATATCTTTTGTAAATCAAATGAGTTCCCCTTCAAGGGATTTCCACAAATGCCCCTAAAAATTTTGTTCATATGCAGAGTACTGTAGTACTCTGCATATGAAGAGAATTTTTAAGGGCGTTCCCAAATTGCCTCACTAAAATATAAAGAAAAATTATTATAAAATATATGGGAAACATTTGGGAGTTCTCTCACTCACAAAGGTGATGGTAAGGGTAGCATAGATCACCACAAGTCAACATACATTGTCATTATAGTGGACATTTAAGTTCCTTCCATCAGCAGGTGTAATCTCAGCTTGAACAAATTGTTTTAAATGACTAGATGTCTAGAAAGAATAAATACATTTTGCCTTTTTGCGAGGTAAATAAATGAAGGAGCTTGGCTTATTTTTTTTTAAATTTCTTTGATCAGAGGAAGTACAAGCGGCTAGGGCCACGTTGACCTCATGAAGATCCACCCATATAGCAAAGTGTCATGCTGTACTCTCAGACAGATCAGGTTTCTTCACCAGTCTTGGCATGAGCATGAAGATGAAAGTGATCACGTCGATTCCAGCAAGGAGTTTAAATGATGCATCGTAAGATGAAAACACATCATCCATTAGTCCTGCATTAGATGGAGAAAATTGAAATAAAAGAGAAATTAAAAGGTCTTATTGGTAAATCTGCTCCTCCTCCTCACACAGTTAATCATGTACAACACATAATTATGTTTGTTCCAAACACTTTAAGATATCCCTTTAAGTCGGAAAAATGGGTTTAAATCTTGACCATCAATGAATAATACAATAAATTTGGTTCTTCCTCATTTTTTTTTTGCACATAGCACTTTCTTCATTTACATATAATACACAGGAAAGATATGAGTGAAGTCTCGGGTAACAACAATATGGTAATACATATTAAAAAAACACTAAAGGACCAATGACACTCTTCTCTTGAAACATAAATATTCATTGAAAGTGACCTAGAGTCATCTATTGCATAAAGATAATAAAAAGAATTTATCAAGTAACAAAATGTTTAGAATGAAGGATACAAGAATGTAACAAAGGAGGGAGATCCAGAAAGGTAACACATGAAGTCAGAAAGTTATCGCTGGTTATTGTACGCCAGACAACTGAAATGAGGTTACAGGGGGTGAACTCTGGCTTCAAAAGGCTGACTTATTGGATATCGGTAAAATACACAAATAAAATATCATTGAACTCCAAATCCTGATAATGGCTGGAAAAGGGTCCATAAAATTTTCATAAATAGGAGATTATGCAAGCCATAAACAATTCCCTATACCAGCAACAAGCACTCCTTCTCAAATGTTTATGAAACACGCCCACACCTCTTTGAAGTAAAGTTTCTACATTGTGAATTTTAGAACTGTTTTTTTTTTTCTTCTTCCACTGATTTCTTCTTTTTATTCATTCATTGTTGTCTTTTTATTCATTCATTTTTAACATCCCTGGGTTACCCATGATGTGCATTTCATTTATGGCACTTACGTTTCTGCTTTGATTCAGTATAACATTTTATTGCTAAATGTTATTACACTTCCATATGCCCCGGTCACATAGGGCCCCGGAAGCAACACGATTCAACACGACTCTTTGTTTAGTTCACATTTACTGCCTGCGAAGAAAGAGTCGTGTTCAATCCTATTGTTTCCGGGGCTCTATGTGACCGGAGCATTACCTGTGCAGAGCTACCAACATTTAACAGCAACAATCAGGGAGATTGTGGAAGAAATCCAGTAGATGTCTATAAAATGCACACAACCTAATGGCATCAATGTTTCCATAATCCAGGAGATTGCTCAAAAACATGCATTTATTGTGGCCCATTTCCAGGAGTCTCCTGCGGAATCCAGGAGACTTGGCAGCCCTGCCTGTGACATATCCTCCAAAGAGCATTCCACAAGCCATTGTGAGGTAGTTAAAGCTAAATGCCAGTCCAATATTCTTCGAGGAGAACCGACACCTAATCACTAACGGCCCGAGCACAGCCCTGCCCGCTATAGCAACAGAGCTACAGAATGACGTCACCAACATGACGTAAAAGTTTGGAATAAATGCATCGCACGCCAGTGATATAACATTGAAGATGGAGAGAATCAAATGCAGAGTTATTGGATCAACCAGCCTATGGGTTAAGAAAGCGACGCCAAAACGGCTTGAAAGATTTCCAGCGGCTGCGATGAAAGTAATAATGATGATATCACGTTGGGAGAGTCCTCTCTGGATGGCATGGGGTATAAGAAACGCATGCCAACCGTTGTAGACGAAATACAGAACCACATCGGATGCGAATATACAGATCGCAGCAGGGTCGGAGTACAGTTCAGTACTGCGAAACCACAGTAGCAGCTGTCTTGAGATGCTTCGATGATCGAAACGTTTCTTACGATTCAGTGCGCCATCAGCTGATGATTGCTTCCCAGAGGCTACTCTTGTTAAACTGTCCCCTCTTGATGTAGCCAAGAACGGATCAATTGCGCTGTCTTGAGACGTGTCATCGAGGTCATTATCATCCGCTGTATTGGGATGATGAAGAACATCTTCTGGAAGACATTCCCTCATCTCAAGATGTGACGAATTCGGAGCACCATCATGCACCGTTGAACCGTTGAGCACTGCATCATCTTTTTCCTTTATTGGTCTATTTTGTGGTATATTAATGATGATGGCACAGGGTATTATATTCAACATGGCACCGCTGAAGATGAGCAAAACGCCTCGCCAATCGTACACAGTCAGCAACATTTCTGCCAGGAAAGGGAACAGAACCATTCCTATGGCTACTCCACAACTGGAAAGGCTGTAAAGGAGGTTAAAGTTGTCCGCTGTCATGTTAGCCAATGCAGTCAGGCTGAATAACAAGGCAGTGCTGTAGCCGACTCCTGAAATGAAAGATAAAACCGTGTGCTTAGAAACATCCGTATTAAGCGCCTAATAAATGTTATGAATTATTATAATTAGGTATTATTATCATTATTATTATTGTTGCTATTATTATTATTATTATTATTATTATTATTATTATTATTATTATTATTATTATTATTGTTATTATCATATTATCATTACTACTACTTCTACTACTACTTCTACTACTACTACTACTACTACTACGGCTACTATTAATACTAAAATAATTCGGTTAATGATGCAAATTTGTTATAGACTGGATGGGAATAGTGAGATCACTCCCAATCGATTGTTCGTGTTTGTTTGTTTGTATTAACCTATTTGATTTAACCGCAATTAATTAGACTGTTGGCGTGTAACCACGGTAAGATATGCTCGATGTAAACCATTATGTGGGCGTCATGGTAAACCATGCTCCCGCTTGCTTGTATTGTCATAATTCCATGCATCTGTGCATTTGCAACAAATTTAATAGCAACTCTGCATTCGAATGAGCACCTCTTCTGAAGCCTGAAAATTAACCGTAAAACTTAATGCCCCGGTCACATAGGGCCCCGGAAGCAACACGATTCATCCCGACTCGTAGTTCTGAGGCAGTTAACTGTGAATTAACAAAGAGTCGGGGTGAATCGTGTTGCTTCCGGGGTCCTGTGTGACCAGGGCTTAACCGGAGATGCAAGTTATGTATCATCTCTCTTTGGCTGCATGTGAGTTCTTAGATAAATTCAAAACCCCCATCCCTATGTCCCTTTGATGCGATCAGATCCCCTGATGTGATTTTACAGAGTCTTATCTTTTGGAGATTCTTAATTCTTCTTGCGGAGTTCTTTTGTTTTATTCTTTTTATCATTATTATTATTATCTGAATCCACTCACCTGAGACTGCCAATATGATAGATAGATGGACGTTGCTTGTGGCAATAAATGTCAGAATAGTTGGAACGGTTGCTATGGTTACTGCACCCACTAGGAAGAGACGAGGTCGTGTTATTCGGTGGTTGAGACCGGCTACAATAGGAGCTATACAAAGCAGAAATGGACAAAGGGAAATATTATTTTGAAACATTCATACAGAGTACAAAGTTGGGCAATTCCATAAATGAGGGGTACAATTTGTGCCATTTTTGGTGTCCCAATAGGCGGGTTTACTTATAAATTCAAATTTATGTGCGTTTAACGTAGTTACGCGGTATTCCATACACCGGTTGATAACAATAAGGCTACAATACTTGGAATCCAGTTTGCAAACATTACTTATTGCTATGTCGGGCAAGCCTCGGACAAGCTTTCGGGTTGTCAAGAACAACCTTTGTGTTAGAGGTATGCATAAAATTTGCATCTATTAGTAAACCCGCCTATTATACATCGGTAACCCACATCTTTTTCAAGACTCAGAGAGCTTGGTGAAAATACAAATAGTAAAATGAGATTTCAATCTGATTGTAAATCCTTTATTTCATCCCTGATTAGATGCTCACAGTATTTACATCTTCATCAAACCCAAAGGGCTAATATAAGATGTTGGTTACCAACATAACTGGGACACCACATTTGTCATGAAACTGCCCCCCCCCCCTCCATTTATGGAATTACCCAGCTTTTCTATTTTCGCTTTTGTAAAATATACCAAGAATTCAGTTCATATTTATACGATTTGTTTTGTTTGCTTGGATGAACACGGACTGCTTTTAAGCCCCGGTCATATATAGGGCTCCGGGAGCAACACGATTCAACACCATGACTCTTTGTTCGGAGGCAGTTAGCTGTGAATTAAGTCGTGTTGAATAGTGTTGATTCCGGGCCTCTATGTGACCTGGGCCTTAGCCAGGGTATAAAATGTTGGGGTGGTTTTTTTTTTTGCCAATCGAGATGAACGAGATATCCCATTTAACAAAAGTCTTTGTTTGCCATTAATTCATGATATTGTTTCTCTCGGCATTTTGCCACGTGTTTCGTTCAAGGACACAAGGATGTAAATTATTTATGCATGGATATATATGAATAATTTACGATTATATAATGACTGTGTGAAGTTTTCCAAGAACAAATATCCATCAAATCATATTTCCGTCACGCAGGAAGCACCCAAAGCGGTACATCATCAATCTCTAAGGAAATCGAAATAATTGAACAATAAATCAACCAATTAAAAATCAGATTATCATATAACCAATCGGTTCTTTACTCTGTGAATTCAGCAAAATCATTGAAGTAGTCTACAATGTGATTGCGCATGAATGATTTTTAATATCCGCATGAAAACATTTCAACAAGGATATTGGTAAAGATAGCCTTGTGTTATACGCTATATAAGAACTAAATATCATTATTGTTATAATTACTATTATTATTATTATCATTATTATTATAATTGTTATTATTATTATTATTAT
>BQKZ01007425.1:0-16863 GCA_036244855.1 Temnopleurus reevesii | reverse complement strand
GCCAGCAAAGAAGCGAGACTTGTAAAGATGGCTGGCCCCTAGTAATTACATTAATAATACACTTAAAGATATACAGATAATTACATAATAATTACATATATACACAGATATTACAAAAATAAACAACAGGAGAGAAGCTGAACAAAAAATAACACGTAGAAAAAACAGAAGAGAGCAAACAAGAAGACGATAGGGGACGTGCTAGGTGACAGGGATGGAGCGGGAAGGGGGGGGGGAAATTAAATTAATCATGTGATTGTGATAAATTATTCATTACATTTTTAATGATTGTAAGTCGATATTAGAATTTTTTATTTTGAACTTAAATGTGCCTAAAGTTATCGTTTATCTTATCTCACTGGGTAGGGAGTTCCAATATTTTGGTCCGGTGTATATAAAGGTGCTTTGGGTCAGCGCAGTGCGGGTCCGTGGTATATGATATAACGTGGTTTGTCGTGTGGGGGTACCGGTGTATTTCATTATTTATTCTAAAAATTGTGTTGAAGACACGAGGGAGTTCTTTTTTGTGGAATTGATACATAAGCACAGCAAGATTTAACCGATAAATAAGAAAGTTATGAATGTTTATATATTTAGACAAATTGGCAACAAATGCCGTCACAGGTGCACAACTGACCATTTATTACATTCATATCAATGTCATAAAATGTTTCTTTTTTCCCCAAAAATATGATTTCCTCAAATCTTTAACCGTAGGATATCTTTATGATAGATATGTAGATCCACAATTTGCATGTTTACATTCATACAAACTTTGCAACTTCCTGTAAAAATGATGAATTTTCCACCATATTTATAATGAAATGATAGTTGTGCACCCTTGATGTCATTAAATTTTCAACATCTCTGGAAATTTTCATTGATTTGCCCATTTTTTCAAATCTTGAAAAATTCCCAACTTTTTTATGACTTGTCCGATTTTCTTCAAACTATTCTTTTCTGCTTCCGTTAAAAAAAAATTTTGAGGTAGACTCTTCTTTAAGATTTTACCATTAGAGAACATTAAAAAAAATGTGGTCTTCCAAGGGACCCTCGATCACATCATGTGATTTCCTGTCATGAATATGTGAGATATGATTGTTATGTAAGGGAATTATCAATTCTCATCAAAGCATATGATAGGAAAGCAATAATAAATCCTTGCCTACCAACAAATTTAAGTTTAGTTCTAGTGCGACATATTGAACTAATTACGCACAAAATGAATTACAGCAACTCTGAGAGCAAGTGCGGCGTAGAGTTGCGCTTGAAATGCGTGCAGTTGCTGAGACTTGCGTATAGTTTCGGATTGCGTATTATTATTATTATTATTATTATTCTTTATTCGGCAAATTCAAAACAAAACAATTACATATACTTGCACAAGAGATGCGTTATCTATCTCCGAAGAGAGTCCGCCGAAAAAAAAATAAGCATGTTTAATATTTAGGCGGACTCTCTGCGCAAAGAATTTGTACGTAAATCTACGTAATGGTATCCCATACCTCCATAACAATACGCAAGTGTACGCCATTTATGCGCAACTGTACGCCAACCTTTTGAGACTCGCGTAAAGTGAAGCGTACAGTTGCGTATGGTTACGTATGGTTGGCGTACAGTTGCTTGCAGATGCGGACTCTTGCTCTCCGCAGATGTTTTTTTTTTTTTTTTTGCGTACTCTCGCGGACCCGTTTTGCGTTACATTTAATACGGAAACTTGCTTACAGTTGCGGATAAATCGCGAATTGTTGCGTAGGGTTTTGTATCTCTCCGCAACTGTACGCAACTGTACGTATCTGTACGTAATCGACGAATAGCACAGTGTGAAAGCCCCATTAAGGGTGTATGCTAGTTTCAACTTGACGGCCTACATCTGCAACCACAAAGTAACTTCAAAATAGTCTGCCGGATCAGCGGTTGAGCCAAGGCATAAGCAAAAGGGTTGATCATACTGTTGCTGAAAGAAATCCAGCGTGAAAGTTCCCTAGTAGACAGATGAGTGTTCATGGTGTGGTACAAGGTCGGGAAAGCCGTGATCACTAAAAGATTAGCAATATTTGGCAACCAGGTGATGACGAAAGCGAGGATTGTGAACGACAAGGTCCGCATTGCCTTCTGTCCGTCGCGCGATCCTGCCGATGATCGTTTATTGATTCGTCCGGGTCCTGTTAAACATCGGCTTCTGCGTAAAGTGATATTGACTGGCGTTGTGGACCGTCCGTCGGCTGTCTTATCGCTGTCTTCAGAACCAACTAAATCTTTTGTAGCTTTCACCTCTTGCGCCGCACTGCTTGAAACATTAAGCGAAATACTACCTACAAAGGCTGGGTTGGCTATCCCTTCTCCTGATAAGATATCTGAACGACTTTGATCATCGTTTCCCTCTATAGACTGTGTGCCTTTCACAGTATTCGTAGCACCAGATCGTATTGGATTCTTGCCGTTGTTCCTGATGCGGATGTAGATACGCTGGTAAAATGCGATCATAATAACAAGGGGACCACTCGCCCTTCCAACAGACACCAATACAGTAGATGTCAACGTCATCGTGTAGTAGGGCCTCATGAACCCGACTGCCATGTACGTATCATGCGGCACTATCAAATCCCAACCGGAACAAACCATCATCCAAAGCCCAAACGAAACAACCCAGGTCAGGACATTGACCAAAGTAGCCATGCGGGTGCTCTTCTTCTGGAAATGTTGTATTGGGTAAAACGTAGCGATATAACGATCGACGCAAATAGCCAAGACTCCATATACGGACACGCTTAGGATAGAGTTCAGGAATCCAATGTACAGGCTACCCAATGTACCACCGAAAACCCACTTTCCATAGAGGAACATTGTGGATCGCAGAGGCATCACGACTAGTCCAGTCACAAGATCGGCGATGGCGATGTTCGGGATATACCAGTTCGTGTAGGTTTGTAGTCGCCTCTCGACGTAAAACGCTACCAGAATGAGAGAGTTTGTGGAGACTGTCACGATACTCATCAGTACAGCCATCAAGAATACGGCGCTGAAATGTGGTTTAGGTGCATTCTCTGCCACGTTATCACTTATGTCTTTTGAAGAGCTAGATGAGTCTCCAATGACATCGAGACTAGTAAGATTTTGAAGGATCTCCATTTTATAAGCTTGGGAGTACGGTATTATTGAAGGAGTTTTTATTTTGCTATGTTGCAGAAGTAATGTTAGTCCTAAAAAGGAACTGGTTAAGCCAGACGGAGCATTCGCAATTTCATGGGTTTATTTTACCTGCCAGAGAAGACATACGGTCCTTTAGAATCTCCTTCTCATATCACTGCGTTTCTGCAAGGTTTGACAATGTTCAAAACTAGTGAGAAAGCAAATTTCATCAACATCAGAAATCCACGATACGACGATATTGATATCCTGTAAAGGAGCAGTAATTCTACCTAATACTTTTCATTCCTAATTAAGGAGCTCATTAGACCCGATGTGAATGTTAAATCTCAGCCTCTATATCTGCTAGAAACGGGCGTTCTTTTATTTTCAATGTTGTTACGATCAAGCTGATCGGAGATCAATTCAACGCAGTCGACAAAATCGGGCTTTGTTGTTTAAATCTACAGAACTGACGATAAAACACGTTTCCTCGAGTAAATGTACATATAACGCGATATAAACTATTTTAGAAAAGTTAAGTCGAACGCAGACAATAGATCCATACACCATGTATTCAACTGTGCGGACACAACAATGACAAGCTGGTTCCAATTTCAATAGCATTACAAAGAACCATATATGCAATTTGTTAATGCATCAGGTCGATTCACATCAATTTCTAGATCCTAGTCATTACCTTTAAAGTGGAAACGTCGAGAAAGTGGACTTCATCGGGCGGACTCTATCCGTTTAGGTTCGTCGAAAAATTGTCTGAAGTGGAAAGGAGAAAACGATGTTCCCGAGACTTTCTGTTGGAATTACCCTTATCTGGGGTGAACGTGATCATCGAAATTGACACTCTATAAAATCTTATTCCGAATAATTAGAGCTTCCGCGTGTCATCTGAAATGAAACGCACGATTTTCCTCTTCACAAGCTGTTGCGATCTTGCCAGGCAGTATAAGGCGTAAAGCGGTGATGATTGACTATTTATACATCCTTTCCTCCATTATTGATAAACTTTAGTAGACATCACATTTCATCGACAAACAAACAGTACCCAACAAAGACACGCACACACTCAATCTTGCTGAAAAAAAAGATGTTCAAACGCAGGTTTATGCGCAAATACGCACTTAAAAGCAATACGACCAAAGCGCAAGCTCAAAAACCGGAATCCCACCGCTTTTGATTTCCGGCAAAAAAAAAAAGAAGAAGGAGAAAAAGAAGGAAAAAATTAATGACATGACCTAGTTTTCACATCATTTATGTTACATCGGCAGAATTTGAACTGATGACACAAAGCGATGCGGGTAAAACATTTATGGTATCTTTTTGGAATATCAGTAAAATGTTCGATGCGATTAAAATCAATGAAAGATGAAGATTTCCAAAAAAGTTCAAGCATTAATGTAGACGATATCGTTCGAAATTCCGTGGATCTGAAAAAGGCATAAAGTTATATGAATATCCGTTTTAGTACGTGCATTTTTTCTTTAACAAACATAAACCCAGATATGAGTGTAACAATATAACACAGTGCTATAATAATTATATGCTAAGACCGAGAACAATCTTCACATCATTTTCACAACTCTTCTTCCAGCAAGACATTGCAGGATTCAATTTTAACATTCGGAATATCCACTGAATATAAAGAAAGTTCAAATACGGGAACATTTATTATTTGCACTGTATCGACTGGGCAAAACACGAATTATTGGCCAATTTACAGACTCGATTTAATTTCTCCCTAATACAAGTTAAACGGCGATATTTGGTTGCAATTTATAAGAGAAAACGGTGGATAGAACCTTGGTGTACTATAGCACAACTAAATTAAATAATTTTTACTCGAATTGTGACCATTTGTTATGCAATTCTTACCCCCTAAAATAAACGATACCAAGCGGCAAACTAGTATCACGATATCGTCGATAACGATGTGTTAAGTTTGGGAAGGTGACTTCCGGTTTGTAAAGCTAATGCCCCTCCTACGTCGAAAAATTGTCGATTTCTTTTTTCAAAACATTATAAGAGGTAATAGGTGCTTCATCAAAAATCACACCATTTTTTTTTTTACTCACAGTTAATGTCCTGAAATAAACAAAATAAATTGTAAAATGACGAAGGTGTTTTTTTTTTACCTAATTCTTGACAAAGTGGACCGCACATGCGCGGAAGTTCGTTACCGGAAGCGGGTTTTCCGACTCACATGTCTTGAGAATTGCATCGCGCCATCTGCTTCTCTTGATTTTGTCGGTGTCGAGAATTCTAGAACTTAAAGACACTTACCAGGTCATTTTGATTATACACATGTTTTCATAAAATAATATGCTATTACATTTTTTCTAAAAATCTGGAAAAATAGCTCCGGGCAATCTGTAGGTCTACCCTCATTTTTTATGGTTAATCCCTTGCATAGAGAATGTATTTGCTTATGCGCCAGTCACATTCAAATCCGAAGGCAACATGATATAACACGACTCTTAAGTTTGTTCGGAGGCAGTTATCTGTGAACCGAACAAAGAGTCGTGTTTAATCGTATTGCTTCCGGACTTCTATGTGACTTGGGTTCCATTATTATTGCCTGAATTGATGAAAGTCTTGTTCTTGAAAACAAGATCATTCGTGTACTAAAGTGGTCTATTGGTTAGTACAATTTTCTGTACACCGTTAGGTCGAGGGTTCGAATCCCAACAAGTTGCTGTAATTTTGCTCCGACGCCTTAAAGGTAAAAACTACATTTGCACACATTACAGTTATGCTTACAACTTGCTGTGTACCACAGATATGCCAAAATAATAACCTCTATGAAGTATTTTGGTCGAATGTAGTCCAGAATATTTAATTCAAATAAAAATCTATTCGATCATAATTTATCTTGACACCAACGCTACCGCGATACTCCTCGCGCATTACGGTACCACACACACACACAAAAAAAAAAACAACAATAAGAGCACATACAGTGCGCACTTCAATACACTGCCACACCATGCGGAATACGCACTGAGAGAGACTATTGCGCTATTGGTCAACGAGGGGTTAACGGCTGTTTTGAATTTTGAACGCAGGGTCCATTAGTTCGAGGCCCGAATAGAAGAATTATTATTGGAATAACTATAAATGCGCCTATCATGACCAATCTTTGTGCTTAATTGATTGGTGATTAGTTTTAACATTTAGTACTCTTCAACATAACACAACAATCTTGGAAAGTCAAATTTTAGGTGATAAGTTCTAACATTTAGTACTCTTCAACATAACACAACAATCTTGGAAAGTCAAATTTTAGTCTGCAAAAGAAGTATTCTACCTTTAAAAGGCACATTTCGTTGTTCTTCAACCGCTAGTGAATTACAGTTTATTTACGCATAATTACCTACACAAAATAATGAATAATGTATTTTACCGTGTAGACTTTAAAAAAAAATGTCCCATGTTTATGATGTATTCGTCACAATGTTCCTAAAATGTATGTTGTTAATTAGAAAAGTAGAAAGCCATGAATTTTCTTGTGGAGTAATGTAAGATCAAAGTGATTCTTTTTAACAAAGGAGCCCTCTCTTATGTTACTGAAAGCCCTAGTTTCATCAAGTCCTTGATCTACTCGATTCAACAAGACTCTTTGCCCAGTTACCTTTTAAGTGCCTCTGAACAAAGAGTCGTGTTAAATCCTCATCTATTAGGGCTTATATGAGTAGGGCAATACCATATTTTTTTTAATTCTCTTTCTTTCTTGTATTCCATTCACTTAATTGCTTTTATACAGTTGTTGTTTAAATATTCATTCAATATCTGGGTTTTTTTCATTTTCATTTTCATCTTTTTAATTGAAAAGGGGAATAAAGGGGATGGAGAGTACGGCAATTGCAGTTAGGGCAACACCAATATGCACTTAATTTGATGTGACATTGCTGTATAAAAGGTGTCATAACTTTAGACTCGCTAGAAGGAAAACACATCATTAGCTTTATAGCTAATCATTTATAAATGGTTTAAAAGACCTTGATTCATTTGAGGACACTCCGTGAGTGTTTAGCATATTGCATTAGATTAGTGATCTAAGGCAGATGAGCTTTTACATTATTGTAATAAATATAAAAATACAACCGATTTATCAATAATCAGGAACCGTCGAATATTTTTCTAAAGTGTATATGTTTGTGCATGTGGGGTGGGGTATATTACCATGTAGAAAAAAAAGAACAAAAATGTGATTTTATGTACAAAGTTAGTCAAGATTTTCATTCATTTAGATTTGATCTAAACCTAATTCTACGGTAATTTTCAGCGAGGTATCATTAACGNGCTCTGATCTCGGCCACCGAGCGCGAAAAAGAATCGGCGACATGGCATGGCGTAACGTCGTGGAGAAAAAATAGAGATCGAGAAAAAGAGATTGTACAAGCAAAAACAACACAAAACAAGAACATCGGACCTTCTTCTATTATCTGAGCCAGTTTACAGTTTATATGCAGCTAATTGCACCCTGCTAGTGCATGTCTAAACTAGATTTTGGCATAAATCTGTTTGACAATGAGAAACAAATGCTTAAAGCCCATGTACAGTTTTGGTAAAGATGAAAAAATGTGAATTTGGGGGATGTTTATTATGACATGTAATTCTCATACACATTTTGAGACCATAGCATATTTTTGTACGAACTGATTCTTTAAAAAAATTGAACCTGACCGTTAAATCATAGTTAGCGCCCTCTCTTGGTTATAACATTATTTTGCTCGTTATCGAGCATATACAAAGTTATTTCCAAGATTTGACGAGAGAATGATATAGAGATATACACAACAATTAAATTCTGAAATTTTCATCCAATTCTTAGCATGGAAAGTTGTCCTTTATCAAGAAAGAGAATATTGAAATAGTGTGGTGCTGCACCACACTATATCAATTTGCACATTTTAGGTTATAGCTTTTCCAAAACTCGTTCATTTTTCGCACAATCTTTCGTGCAATATGTTTATGATACTATAAATCATTTCATATAGATTTGAAGATAAAATCTGGTGATGAAAATATTTGCTTTTACCAAAACTGTACTTGGGCTTTAATATAATGTACAATATCTATTATTCCACGCACATATATAGTTACAAAAAAATCTGACAATTAGTACGGTTGTCATATTTGTCTAAAATATAAAGATGGCATTAATACGTTGCTCCACGTCTATGTGGAGTCTTTTTGTTACCAAGAATATGTCTTTCTTCTTATGATGACATACAGAGATATTAGCATGGTTGGACTTTTTAATTTACTTTTCTATTCAATTCTTTTAGATACTGTTTCAACATCTTGCGATGAATAAGTTCTCCCTTTCTTACAGAATACCTTCTTTAGACCTTTCTGGAACCTACGGTACTGAAAGCAGTAGATAAAAGGGTTAATCCACATGTTGCAGAACCCCATGAAAACGGACATTTGATAGAGCCAGCTGTTAAAGTCAATACCTGTTCCCAACACACCAATAGCGACCAAGGTTTGGTTCAAAGACCAGCAAATTACGAAGAAGATGGACACCATCAGCATCGTTTTAAAGGTGTTCCTTCTAGCACGTCTTCGATAATCTGTAGCGCGTTCCACCTCATTTTTACGCTGTGCACGATCTTCTTGTGCACGTCGTATGGTAGAACCAAACTTCTTCATCCCGTCGTGACGGAGCTTTACGATTATTGATCCATACACGACGACCATCACGACTACTGGTAGAATGAACTCGAGGACGACGATCGTGAATCCATATGCGAGAACGTTGAAGGCATCGGTTGAGAAGTCCATTACACACGCGTTGTTCTCGACTCGTGCAATAAACATCGCAAAGATCTGAAACAGGAAGCCGATTAGCCACGGCAGGAATACGATAATTTTCAAGCATTTGGAGCTTGCCTGATTTCGAAATTTGATAGGGTAGAAAACGGCATAATAACGCTCTAGAGTCATTAAAATCAGGTTTAAGGAACTAGCTACGATTAGGGACCAGAAGGCATATCGTGTGTGCCAGAATCGGCAGAGAAATTGCGCGATGCCCGCACGACCTATCGGTAATGGTGGTAGCGGCACGACGAAGTTTGCGATGAGGATAATAGAGGTACACAGGTCGATCAGGGATTGGTTTGCGATAAAGAGGTTGGTAACGTCACGGAGATCATTGACTAGGACGATGACGAGGAGAACGAAACCGTTGCCGACGATGCCGAAGATTCCAAACAAAGTGTAGACGATTGTTGTGTGGATTGGGTTCGCGGCCAATATCATTCCAGTTTGCGTCGTATTTTCCATGTTATATCCTCTTTATCTGGTCGGCATGATAATATTCCTCGGTCTGTATCGTTGCTGAAAAGGCCCAATTTTTTAGCTTTCCTGGAGAGCCCAGCCAACCAATTGACAACGTCCAAGAGGATAGCGCAATATACTAGTACCCTAACTCTTGGTAAATTTTATGATATTAATTTAGCCTATAGACAGGTTAGTAAGAAATCCACGCAGATTAATGATGCCTAAACGGTGTGCTTCCCTTTTTCAAAGGTGCGTAAGTTCCCACAAATTTCGAAGTTCTGAGCGAAAAAGAAGGTAGTCCCGACAGTGGTTGCTTCTAGCAGAGGACCCTGGAGTTCGCTCTGCTCCATGGCCAAAGGAGAAGTGATCTTGGTCATCTCAGCAAAGTTCCTTTTATCTCATCTCATTCAGACGAAACCGATGATACGGATGGCTATTATAGAGTCTGCGTATGTTATCTGTGTATGATATTGTGGGTTTTCGTAATTGGTGGACGGGGCTTGTGGACGATAGAAAACGAGTGCGCATCTGATGTGCGCATTTAAAGATGCACTGATTACTTGCGCAAAAGCCATTTAATGCGCTGATTAAATGCGTTTTCTACCGTCCGCAAACCTCCATTTTTTATTTCAAAAACCCACTATTCATCTATGCGCGCGTGTATCTTGAACATTTTAATTCGTTCGAGGTTTCATAAGGAGAAACATGCTGCTTATTTGATAACATCACGGGTTCACTACTATTTAGAATTTGCTGTATATTCATTGGTTCATACTTTCTACAGAAAAAAAACAAAATTTGTATGAAAGTAAACATGCACACACTTAGGTGGTCTACTAAATCATGATTTTTTTGTGGAAAAAAAATATTTCATAACATTGACATGAATATGATAAATAATCAGTTATGTCCCTGTGGCGACATCAGTTGCCAATTTTTCAGAATATTCAAACATTCATAACTTGTCTTAAATAGTTTTCCTATTTTGCTCAAACTGTTTATCTGGTCTTTCTTCTTCCTTTGAAGAAAAAGGCGCCAAATCCACCTTTTCATAAAAGGTGTTTTTTGGAGGTAGACTCTCCTTTTAAAAGTAATTTTGTTTAAAAAAATGACAATCTTTGCATAAATCGTTAATAGCGGTCGTGTTGCAAAACGAAAGCCTAGTTAAGCCCCGGTCACATAGGACCCCGGAAGCTACACGATTCACCCCGATTCTTTGTTCTCAGGCAGTTAACTGTGAATTAGCAAAGAGTCGTGTTGAATCGTGTTGCTTCCGGGGTCCTATGTGACCGGGGCTTTACATTGTTCATTGTGTGTGAAAACTGAGAGCATGCAGTTCACCACACGCTACACGACTTTCAGTCATACGACCGTACGGCTGTAGGCCCGGTTTGACGTCAGGACATATCCCGGTAGATTTTAGGTCACAGAGACAGGTCGTATCATCCAATCACAATCAAGGAATTTGTCAGCACTGACTAATTGTCTCTGCGACAAATCTTGATGAAACACCTCCCGGGAGGTTTTAGCATGTTGAATCGTGCGTGGTTGTATGACCTCTTCCAGCGAGGTTGAACGACCTCTCCAAGATTTCATCAGCCCCGTCACAAAGACATACCCGTAACACTATAAAAAAAAATATTTCCGCGAAGTGAGATGGTCGTTAACAATAAAGCTGTGAACCGTGTATTGAATTGCCCAAACTAAGCAATAACAAGCCGGTTTCGATTTGAATAACATTACAAAGAAGCATTGAATCGGCGTTTCACTAAATTTTTCGGAAATGTACTTGATGATCATCCGCCCACTGAACATGCAACAGCGTCATTCCAACATTGGTATTCAGATCGCAAATGTTTTCTTGTTCGATACTAAGTGCTTTACATATGAACTTAAACCTTAATGTAGTTTGTTGATTTTCAATTACATTGTCAAATTGATGTTAATTAATAAAGGAAATTCATGTACTGCTTAGGAGGTTCATTGCACTGTGTTGTCGCGATGTTTCAATTTGTTAATTTTCAGTGTTAAAGTGATTTGACGCTCAATGGGCGATTCAGAAAATTCTTCGGATGAGAAAAAAGTAGCTTCGTGTTAAAGTCCCAGTCACATAGGAACCCGGAAGCAACACAATTAAACACGACTTGTTCAGTTCGCAGTCAACTGCCTCCGAACAAAGAGTCGTGTTGAATCGTGATGCTTCCGGGTTCCTATGTGACTGGGGCCTTACTTGCCCATCAGTTTCTCAGGGGTCTGTTGGAGGCCACGACTCGAAGAGGATTACAAAACCGGTTCACTTTGGTGAACTTTCGTGTTTTTCTGAACATTAAATTCAGCAAGCTGGCGCTTACTTGAGATTCGTGTACATGGTGTATCAGTGATTGAGAATTCCTGAAATACCCTTTGATTACGTTAACCCATGATATCTACATAGGCTATTCAATCTGCACGTCGCGGTCGCTGCTGTGTAGACACATGCTGCAAGATCTTGTCACAACAGAGCTTAAACGTTGAGCTTGGTCTAGGGGAGTTGGCGCCTCGGATATTTAATTACTTTGTTAACTCCAGTAAAAAAAAAAAAATCTATTAGTAACAAATTACAGTATGTTCAAAATGTGTTACTTTGCACAAAATCGACCCAAAAGAGAAAAGTACAATTTTTTCTACTTTTTTCTAGAAAAGGAAGAAAATGTGAAATTCTGTGTAAGTGAATAGAGAGTTTTCCATGCTGGCAGCCATTTTGTGCAGGTAGGTTGTCAATTTAAGGAGCCCGTGAGGGGTAGAAATTAAAAACTTTGAAAATTCATAACATTTGAACGGACTGTGAGATTTTGCCCAAATTTGCACAGTTTGAGCATTGTATCTCTCTCCACTCATCGATAACACATCAATGTCTGGGTGAAGTTCCCATTTAATACAAAATGTCCTTTGAAATATATCACCCTGAAATACTTATAGGATCGGGAAAATTTAACACATTCACCACATTCTAATCCATGCTATTCATTTCATCATTGATATCATACTAAAAGAACATTGAAATCGTTTTTGAAAGACCGTCCCTGAATAACGGTCATGTAGAGCGATCATTTTTAGTGTGAAATATAAAGAATGATGTTATTTAATGCACATGCGTCGTGACGTTATCTGATGATCAAATATCACGTGACCCGAGATCATATAAAAGCACGTATCTGCCCCAAATATGTTTAATTATCGTCCTGGAGAAACAGAATATCTGTCAAATTTTGAACTGAGCTAATTTACAGGTGACGTGAAAAGTGCAATTTAATCAGGAAATACCAACCAAATGTGTTTAATCTAGAGATATTAGCAAAATTACTCTCTCGGAGTGCTTTTAATGAGATTTAGAGGACAAGGCTTTCTTCGTACCGGAGCAAATTTTACGGCTCGTAAGCATTCAAGATTTCTCGTTTACTCATATTTGCATATGCCATCTATACTAACCGATTTGGACAGTATACCTTACCAATTTCCTCATCGACGGGAAAAGTTTTTGAAGAGTGAAGTAATCGTTCATCACATTATTTCAACTTTTAAAGGCGAGCTTAGTTTAAATTTTGAATGACAACCATTGACTTTTGTCAAAAGCTCCAACTTCATTTTATATTAACAGTTTTGGGGACATATCACGGGAGAGGGGTAAAGTCGGTGGAGAACAGCTTCTCTGAGAATACGCCTCAACAAAAAAAAAGACAAGTTCATTTTGAGTTAGCAATTAAAAGTTGTTTGTCTGCGAATGTCGACTCGAGGAAGTGGAGACAACCTCCATAATTTGTAATGGAACAGCCAAAAAGCCCGGTAAATGGAGTCTATGTTTAAGACGTCAACATCAAATCAGTAAAATTGGCAGAGTAAATCTACATCAACCAAAACAAGGCAAGACGCCTTTCAGCCGAACGCCTTTACGGAGGGCAAATGCTGTGTAGATTTCTAGGATCATCAACTTATGTGCGTGGATTTGAGAGATTCTGTTTCAGTCTGCAGTTTTTATTCGTATGCTGAGACACAAAACAACTCAAAGCAAGACACTATACTTTTAAGCTGGACGATATAATGAATTAACGAACGTTTCACATGAAGTACAAGATCAGCGTATTTGAGCCTGTGTGAATGCCTTTGAGGGGTTCTGCTTTGCATTCAGCGCGTATGCCAACTCGAACAACACAAACCAAGAACAAAAGATCGATAGTTTTAAGCTGGACGATATTACATATCAAGGATCGTTCCGTATAAGTATAGCATTATCATATATCAAAGTCTTTGCCCGCATGCAATATTCTGATTTGATTTTATGTCGATCTTGTAATAATGGTTAACGCAACTTTGGATCATCCTCCCGCGGAAGATTGTAATTTTCCGACAACAATTGCATATTCCCTGTTTGGCATGGTTGGGATATTTGGCAATGCTTTGGTGCTCCTCGTTATTGCTCTGGTCAACGAACTCCACGACGTCACAAACCTATTCATCGCCAATCAATCCCTGATCGATCTGCTGATGTCAGTTTTTCTTATCGTCGGCTTCGTCGTTCCGATCTCACCGCTGCCACCTGTGCAACCATTTCTTTCGTGGATTTTGTGCAGATTCTGGTACACGCGGTACCCCTTCTGGTCGCTCTACTTCTCCAGTGCCCTTAACCTTGTTCTCATCACTTTTGAACGTTACTGCGCTGTTTTCTTCCCCATCCGTTTCCGAACTCGTTCCTCATTAATATGTCTTAAGCTCATCGCCGTTCTGCCCTGGGCCATCGGTTTTATGTTGCAACTTCTGTGGATATCCTCTGCGACTGTGGAGGACAGCATTTGCATCGTTGATATATCGAACTTGATCTTCAACCCAGTTGCTGTTGGCCTAGCCGTGATGGCTTTCGGATTCGTCTTGCCTGTCCTCGTGATGATTTTCGTTTACACATCCATCATCATTCAGCTTAGGAAGGATGTGATAGAGAAGTTTGACTCGCGGCGGTGCACGAGGTCGGATCCAACAGCCAGTCGAGCCATCGGAGCGACTGATTATCGGAGGCGAGCTTCGAAAAATACAATAAAGACCATGTTGACTGTATCGGTCATTTTCATTCTTTGCTGCTCCTTGAACGACACGTTGGTAACGATTGGTATTTTTGGTGGCAGTGTTGACATTGATAGCCTATTGTATAAGATTTCGGTGCTTCTGTCTTTTTGTAACATATGGGTTAATCCGTTCATATACTCATTAAGATATCACAGGTTTAAAAAAGGGTTGAAAAATATTTTCTGCAAGGGGATGAGAAATTCCCGATCTCGGTATGTTGAGACAATATCCAAATCTTCAGGTCCTGGAATTAAATAGAGTACAGTACATTGTTTTTAGGTTGAATATTTCTTCTTAAAATGTGTCCGAAAGTTAACGGCCCCTTAGCTGCTTAGTGGCTGGGTATTCTCAATTATTCTTAAAGGGGAATTAACCCCATGAGTTAATGTACTGTTAGTAGATGGAGAAGACAACAGTGATCAAAATGAAATAATTTGACCTAAATCCGACGACCCATTCAAAAGGTATGAATTGTCAAAGTTTTGATTTTACCCCTCATTGGTTCCTTGAATTGGCAAGACATAGGGAACAAAAAAAAATACTACCAACATGGAAAACTCTTCATTCACTATTTACACAGAATGTCACATTTTCCTCTTTTTTTTTTTAGAAAAGTAGAATATATGATGCTTTTTCGTTCAGGGATGATGTAGATATATGGATTCTGCGTGCAATTGGAGGAATTTTGCTGATTCCTTGTCTACAAAAATAATTTTTTGAATGGATCATCCGATTTTGCTTAATTTTTCACAGTTTGATCCTCATATTTGTCTTCATTCACTGATAGCATACTAAAGTCCGGGTACAGTACCCCTTTAAGGATTTGTCCTGAATTTGCTTTAACAATCTTTACTAAAGCTAAGCCTTGTATCGCAAGGTCTTCAAAAAAGTAAAAGAAAACTCATCCAAAGTGGTCAGTGCCCGGAGGAGCGATGGTAGGACTTTTGCTAAAGTGTAGACCACTGATAAAACATGACTACGAAAATCATCATATTCTTTAGAACGTTACTTTAAGAAGGTGATCTTGCCAGGCTGCAATTATAGTGCCTATGATATCTGACATTATGTCTCTCGGTTTTTCCTCTTGTTACATTCTTAATGAATTTCACTACAGATATAATATTGCGTTGAAATGTTTATGTTTATGTTTATAGTCTAATAGTCTAGCGTGCTCTGTCTTTTAGAATTGACAAAGCTTTAGGATTAATACCCTAGAGTTTTGTCATTTCTGAAAGACAGAGCACTATAATAATCAAATGCAGTGAAGAGAATTATATTGTAATACTGTGTAATATTTTCAATGCGTGTATTGAGCAAGATACCGGTCCTCAACAAATGAAAATTGCTAAGGTTAGGCACGTTGTATTTTCCATAGTGCACAGAAGATCGCAGACTAGCCTCATATGCACGCATGCGTCTATTCTCCTTGCACCCTTTCTGCGTGCGTGAATGGGTCGTCACAGCTCGGTGGGCACGCATAGAGAGAGCACGGATGCATCCCATTATACAAAATTCCCGCAAGCAATTTTCATTCAATAAGACAATAAGACAAATTCAAGTCCGCGTCCGTCTTTTGTGAAGACTTCCTATATGCGGGAAAAGGGTGTGGTCAAATTGACGCTTTGTGGACTTCCCGCATGAATAGACCGGATGCGGGAGGAGCGCGGAATTCGTCGCCAGGGTATTAATACATAGCGCCTTATTCCTATTTTTTTTAGAACATAAGGATGAGTTTTCTATTTATAGGCCTATTACCTTACTCCCAATTTTCTCAAGAAAAATATAAAAGAAAACGTTTCTATGAAATATTACACAACTTCCCTAACAGTAGCAGCATACTTTTTAAGAAGCAGTTTCAGTGCGGTATGGTGTGTCATCCCGTAGGACTTTGGTGCCAAAATTGATTTTATGATTGATTTGGCTTGAATAGGGTCCAAATTAGCCAAAGATGATGGGGTTCAAATTTTCCGACCCCTCCACCCCCTCGTGGGGGGGGGGGGGGGTCAACTTTGACGCCATATTTACTGTATTAAAGCCAATGGGGGAAATAACGTGTTATCAACACTATTTCTAGGAATTATTGTGCCAATTTCCGTAAAAAGCTATCCAAGATGTACAGCAATAAACAGTTCGAGCAAATATCTGTATTTGGCTAATTCTGAGTTATCCCTTTCGGGATTTGATTTGATTTGATTTGATTTATTTTATTTCCATTTCAATATCATTTTCACAATTTCAACAACAAATTATAATCATTTGCAAGAAAAACAAAAATATTTACAAAGACAGGTCATGATACATAATGTTTGAAAAGCAGGTGATAGAGAGATGGAGGGG